>CAUYRT010022644.1:0-34556 GCA_963574885.1 Lepilemur ruficaudatus
TGAAGGAACCATGGGGCCACGCGATCGACCTCGACCAAAAAATGCCGGAGAACTCGCTGCGGGACCCGTATATCTCGGGCTGCTAAAAGTGCCTTAAGGGCTGCAAGCAAGGAAACACTTTGGGAATTCCCCATGATACTCTGTCGAGGGGGGGGGTCCTATACTGCCTCACCTACTGGGGTTCTGAACTCACCTCCGAAGAGGACGTCTCCGCCTGGTGCTACTTCTTCCCGGGTTTCAGCACCATTTGTCGCGCCCTAGACTGCCAGCAATCAGGACGCAACAGCTTTGGAGTTCTTCCACCAGCGGTTTATTGGCACAGCTTCACATCTATGACTTATACATGGCAAGAGACGCCGAACGGGAAGTGAGCTCCACTTAAGTACCCTCAGCCAGGACCTCCCCCAGGACGTGTTCTCTAGTGATAGGCAGGACAGAGAGAGCAATTGCGCACGCGCTGGGCACAGCTGCCTCCCAAGCGGGATCCCTGTGCTGCCGGCTCCCCACACTAGGGGAGTCAAAGAAGCCTTTAGAGAGGAGGTGAAACTGGTCTGTTTTAGGTGTAAAAATCATAAACCACAGTATTAATGTGTAACACTTTGAAACCATGTGAAAAGAATGTTCCCAAGGCTTAATGAAGAGAGCAAATCCAGTGGAAATTAATAAGGCAGGTTTCAGCATGACAGAGGGAGAGAGGGGCACTGCAGACCATGGCAGGAAGGCCTGCGTCTTCTCCTCACACCAACACTTCCAACCTGCATGACCCTAGGTACTCCAGTCAGATCTGGAGGCCTCACTTGACTCACTCCTTCAATTCATTCAAATAATGAAATCCATGTTACAGACTGTCCTATACATACTTGGGAATCTGTCAAGTGGAGGAAAAGTGCATCCCAGACAAAATGCTATCTGAGCCAAGACCTTGATTTTGAGTAGCCGGAAGGGGAGGACTCCAGCCAGGAGGAGCTGCATACGTCCCGGGGCCTGGGTCTGGAGGTGAAAGGGAGCACGTTTGGGCTTTACACTCTTGAATGGAGAGCAGTTCCTTTCAACTTCTGGACCAGAGGGGAAGGGAGGAAAAGCAAGAGATGGTGTGGGAAGGAAGCAGAGTGTAGGTTATGAAGGGTGTTGTAAGTCAGGTTTCGGAGTTGGGTGAGCTTTTCCTGGAGTAAGGGGAGTGATGGAAGGCTGGGATGGTGAGATTTGTTTGACTAGTGACAAGAATGGATGACAGGGCAACAAAACTGAGGCAGGACAGTTGATGAGGAGGGTAATCTTAGCGACAGAGTCTAGTGATCTTAACTAGGGTAGTGAAAAAGGATGGGGGGTGGGGCATCATCTCCAATAGGTTGAAAATCTGTTTAGAGACCCGAGTTTACATGACTTGGTGGTCATGGAGAGTGAGGGAGAAGGATGGGTTTCTGACCTATGCAACTGGGTGGATTATTACAGTGATGTTCACTGAGAAAGAAAATTCAGGAGGAGTAACAAGCTTCAAAAGGAAGATGAAGGTTTCTAAGCCAAGGAGACGAGATCAGCTGACCTGTTGTGGGACTCTTCAATATTAAATGGCACTTTATGTGCTGAGAATTTCACACACATTGTCACACTAGATCTTCTCAACTGTGGGAGGTATTATTATGTGAACTCCAAAAGAGGTGGAAGCTGAGGATCAGAGACCTTAAGTGCCTTGCATAAGGTCCCTTAATTAAGACGCAGTGGAGCTAAAAGTTCACACCAGAGTTCTAAGCCAGGTGTATTGCATCCCAAAGCACCTGTACTTTCTATTATATCGCTGTGCTTTCGCTTTAGCTCTGACATATACAGTTCTGTGAAAATAGGTCAATTGTAGAACACAAATAGCTTGAGATTTTATGGACTGTTAAATAGAACACATAAACTCTACCTTCTAAGTTGCCACCATGTCTCACTTGGAATGCTGCAACTGTCTCCTAACTCATCTCTTGAATCTACTTTTCCTCTTTTTCAGCCTATTCCATTTGCTACAGACAAAGTGACCTTTTTAAAATTTGATTCTGATTGTCATTCTATTGCTTAAAATCCTTCAATGACTTCCTGTCACTAACAGACCAAATTCTTAACATGTCTGTATGATGTGGCCCTTACTAACCCACACGTTTTATCATGAGCGGTTCTCACCCTGTGCTGTGGCCACACTGGCCTTCCTTTAATTCCTGAAATCTGTGGTGCTCTTCTGCATGAAATACTCTTTTCCTACCTCTATACCAGCTCGCTACTTTTCTTCCATCATACCTCAGCTCCTACTGTCAATGAGCCAGATCCTGATACACTCACATAACACCTGATAATTTTTTATCTAAGACTTACCACAGTTTGTAATCATATAAGGATTTGTCTTGCTTGTTTTTAATAATGTTTTTCTTACCCATTAGATTTCATAAAAACAATTATAAAGTTGTTGGGGTAGTCATATAATTGGCACTCAATAGTTATTTTCTGAGTTAATAAATTCATAAATGTATGAAAGTGATTTTGGATTAGCTAATTTACATTTGATAATTTGCTTGGTAAACTACTGTTTACAATTTTTTTTTAAAAAAAAGAGCGTTTCTTTTATTTGTAAAGTAAACTGTGTTTCAGTCATATACAATATTGTTTTTAATACTCAAATGATATAATATTTCCCCTGGTATTATATTATAATTACTTTTCCCTTTCTAAAGTCAATTTTCTTTTGCTCGATAAATGAAGCTATTTAGAACAGTATAGGGGTAATTACCTAATTGACATTTTTTGGATTAAACCAATTAAACCAAAGCAATTAAAACTTGGAAATGGCAACTATAAAAGAACAATATATCACCATTCAGTGTACTAATGAAGGATGGAAATACGTCATAATTTGTTTTTTAATGTCATGTCTTTATTGCACTTGCTAGTTAAATGAGGCTTTTCCATCCCAGCTCCACAGAAAATGATTTAGAATTTTCAGGAGTGAATTTTATTTTTTCCCACAAGAACATTTTTCTACCATGTAACTACACACAGTGTAACCAATGAGGCTTGGGAATGGCCTAGGGAAGGATGCCACTAACATGTCAGTCCACAGCCTTCGAGTGGTGGTGGGCTCTCAGTGTTTAAAACTGGCTCCCAGAACTCTGGCCTGAACAACTGATTGGACTGTGCGGTGGAGTCTAGCATGAGAAATTTCTTCATTCCATTCTCCAGATACATTGGTGAGGTCCCCCGGGATTGTCTACTGAACATAGACAATCATAGTTATCCAGCATCCAACCTTTCAGTATCTAGGAGTCAACTGAGATGAATAGATTACATAAACACTAAACAAATTTTTTATAACTTGAACAGTCTATAATTCTAAATGGAAGAAGGGGGTAATTAAAGATGGGTTTATAGATTATACTCACCATGTCCACAAGTGATCTGATATTAAGAAGTAGTCTTTATTCTTAAAAAGTTAGAAACTACTATTATCTTATGAGATAAATCTGGCCCAGATGTCAAGAGACGTGATGTTTAGACTGTATTTTGAAATTAACCAGGTGGTTAATCATACCTGCAATGTGGTCTCTTTTCCTCAACTTCAACATCAGAGTTGCTTTTTTGTTTTTGTTTTTTTTTGTTTGTTTATTAATGAGTTGATGACTAAACTTTTTCTAGCTCCAAAATTCTCAAATATTTACAAGGTAAAATTAGTCAATTGAAACATTTTTATAAATATTTTAAATGCAGAAAACACAATTAATTTTCTTCCAGCTGTTGAACTTCACAGGTCATTGAAAATGTGTCATAAAAAGTTAGTCACCTGCCCCAAGTCATAGACAGTAATAGAATTAGGAGCTGGATCATATGTTTCTGTCAGTAGCCTTAATTTAAGAAATGGGAGTCACTACTGAAATAAATTAAAGAGGGAGATTGTGCCAAAGTGCAGGAAATACCAAAAAGTTGTAGTTTCAAAAAGACTATAATTACTACTACGTATTTTAAAAATAGAGTTAAGACCATGTTTCCCAGGTAATTCTGATGGCAAGTTTTAGAAAGGCTTAAAAGAAAGATAAGAATCTTAGGTTCAAATGAGTTTACATCATGCATAAACACAGCAGCAAAATGCCCATTCCACTTGGCCTCAGTTGAACAAATGCCTATGGAAAAAAAAAATAATGAAAATTTCTACTGTGACTGGGCTAGCTTATTTTAGATTAAAAGTACATCAAAGAAACATGATATTTCAGACTATACATAAAGCCTTCTGATTTAGAATTTACTGGGAAATAGGTTTTGAATTTTAATCTTGGCAATTAACGATACTTTAAATTGCAAAGACTGCTTTCTCCGTGCTCCATAGAGGATTTTCTAGGGAAAGAGAATTTGCATTTATGTGCAAGTACGTAAAAACAAAACAAAAACCATGAATATTTGTATGTTTTTTATTATTTCCATATCTGCAATAGGGGCTTCTGAAAATGTCAGGACATTCTTCTCCCTGAGCTCTTCTCCCTTCTCCCTGCCAATATGATTATTGCCAGAGTCCAGCCGACCTCAGTACTCTAGGTGGATTATATAGCTCAGAACTAAAAGAGTCAGTGCCTCTGAGACTGAAAGACACAGGGATAAATGCCTGGTGACACAAGAGTAACTTAGATCAGAACACTCCGTATTAAAATGAAACAAGTGCTATCATATACATACTGATTAGATTTGTCTCTAAGCTCCTACTTCTTAGGGAAGTAAAACATATTTACAGAAATCATGTAGCTCAGAAAATTCTAAGTTTTCAGATTATTGATGAATATACCTAGTCCATAAGTCTTAAAAGTGAAACAAATTGGCTTTTAAATACTTAGAAGTGAATTAGAATATGTTTTAATTGCTACTTTCCTCTTTAGTTCCCTGCTATTTTTGATGAATAGGAAGTTAAATGGTTTGATTTAGGCAGGTTTGTATGTAAGAGGTGTCAATGAGATAACAGGTAGCAGCTATTTAATTACTAGAAATAAAACTAAAATATCTAGGTTCTCCTTCCTACAGTGCAAATGACAATAAGGGAATAGTTTAGTTATTGAGGGAACATTACATGTCAGGAAATAGGGAAACTGAGGTTCAAAGAGGTTAAGAAATCTGCCCAATATTATGCAATTGATGGTGATAGACACATAAATTTGACTCTACTATCCTCACCAGCCTTAAAAAAAAGGTAGAACATAAAGTGCTGATAATTCAGGAAGGTCTTTTTCTCCCTCTTTCCCAAAATAGCGCTCCTTTTTCATTAGCTAATTTGATGGAAATGCCACCATTGATGACTTGGTTCTCTGATCTATGACTTTGCCGGGCGTTTCCCTTGTAGGAAACCAAACAGAGCATAGCCCTGTGAATGAATAAATTAAATATTTTTCAAGAGCTGGTTTTTTTTTTTTTCGTTGTTGTTTCTGAGACAGAGTTTCATTCTATTGCCTGGGCTAGAGTGCCATGGTGTCAACTTAGCTCAAAGCAACCTCAAACTCCTAGGCTCAGGCGATCCTCTTACCTCAGCCTCCTGAGTATCTGGGACTACAGGCATGCGACACCACACCTGGCTAATTTTTACTATTTTTTAGTAGAAATGGGGTCTCACTCTTGCTCAAGCTGGTCTCAAATTCCTGAGCTCAGGTAATCCTCCAGCCTCGGCTTCCCAGAGTGCTAGGATTACAGACGTGAGCCACCACGCCTGGCTAAGAGCTGGTTGGATAGGCTGAATAGGAAAGGACATTGGAGGGTCTATGTCAGGGACAGGGGCTGGAGAGGGAGGATGAGGAAATTGATGAAGGAAGACAATGAAGGATGCAAAGCACCTATCTCTGGAAAGAGAGAGTGAGATAAAAAGTAATAATCACAATTGACCAGAGGTTGCATGCATTGTTGTCATGAAATTGTGCTCTAACATGTGTTCTAAAATGATCACACAAGCCTCCCTTACTTCACTGCCTTCAAATTTTTATTCTCAGTAATTATCTTATTACAAACAACTGTTTTACTTTGGCCACATTTCTAAAGATTGCTTCTGATATTTTCTTTTTTATTTAGAAGGTGAACATCTATAAATGATGACTCCCAAATATTAGTTGAATTAAATAAGATGTTCTTCAATGTTGACTTTTTCTTAGTCCATTCTGCACATGTCTTTGAGAGACCCAGAGAAATCTTAGTTGATAGCATCCAGTGTGTTCTGGCTAACCCTTCAGGGCACACAAGCATCGGTGAGCAATTCTTTCTGCTATTTTCAGTGTTGTCCATGCTTCCTTTCCTCCTCACTTCCCACTGCTAGTGAGGATATTTAAGAATCATCTGTAATTACACTTGTTTTTCAGATTATTAAAAACTGAGTCAGCTTTTAGTGTTTTCTTCAGTTATTTTAATTATGATAGATTTGGGGGCATTTTCCATACAAGAATTCTTCAGCATCCTTAATCAAATGTCAAAGGATAAGAATGGAAAATCTGATGTGAAATAAACAAAGTAGCAGGATGACTTGAAAGGCTTTTCTGGTTTAGACATGCTGCCTAGGGGAGGGATGGTAACCTACCACCTTAAGGCCACATGTGGCTTTCTAGGTCCTTAAGTGTAACCTTTTGACTGAATCCAAATTTTACAGAACAAATCCTCTTATTTTTATTGATACATTTTTGTTCATCTTTTATATCTTTATTTTATTTTTAAAATGAACATATTTAAAATACCAAAGAATAAAATAAGTTTCAACAAAATAATCATCCCAGATTGACTGGCACAACTAGAACGTTAGTGAACCATAAGGGCTAAATTGATAGCTGCTATGCTCATGATTTAGTTCTAACTTCTCCCACCTGACTGGTACTACTACCACATGAGGCTGGTTGGTGAGAGTTTATGGGGTTGAGTATGCCAGTCTGTTATCAGCTTTTGACAATGGTGCACTGCATTTCTGTTTGAAGTGCAATTTGTGAAAAGTTGCACAGCTCAACAATATTTTTTAATTGTGTCTGCTTAATAGCACATCATGTCAAAGAAGACCAAAGAAGACTGAAGGAACAAAACAGATTTTTAATGAGGATTGATAATTGTGATATTATCTTGTTTCTGCTAAAGAACATAAGATGATTTGCTTGCTTTGTGATACTGCAATATCAACATTAAAGAAATTCAATGCTCATCATCATTATAACACTTATAAGGACCACAAATATTTTAAATTAAAGGGAAAGGCGTGAAAGGTTGTATTGCAGAAATTAAAAGATGAAAAGCAAAAGCAAAGACCTGGAAATAATGTCCCTGAAGCAACTTATAAAGTAGCTTATATAGTGGAGAGAAAAGGGAAGCATTCAGTAATGTCAAAATTGGAAAGAATGCATTGTCAAAGCTGTAGGATGCTCAGGCCCCGATAACATTTCAAAGTATAAACAACTGCCTGTTTCAAGGAGAACCATAATTAATCAGAAGCATGAATTAATTAGCCATCAACATAATAAGCATGCAATACTTCAAAAGGAAAATACATATTATTCAATCATTTTGGATGAATCAACTGATACTACCACTTGCACAGGTTTTGTACTTCATTCAGGTCGTAACAGATTTTCTTTGCTACAAAGAGTTACTCACTTTGGGCACTCTTGGAAACAGAACATGGGCAATAGTTATCTTCAACAACTTTCACGATAAATGTCATGAAGTTAGACTGAATTGGTAAATTGAGTGAATGTATGTACAGATGGTGCACCTTCCATGACAGGAAAACATGAAGGGTTTATTGCACAGATAAAACAAAGTATTAACAGATCCAGATGCTCTCATTTCTTTTCATTGTATCTTGCATCAGCAAAATCTCTGTGCTAAAGTTACTATTTTAACTGACACTTTGCATCAAGTTATAAGTATTATTAACTATATTCCTGAAAATGCAACAGAGCATTATCAGTTTTGTAACATGCTAATGTTGAAGGATGAGTTATTCAGTATGGGTTTACAGTATCATTCTGAAGTGAGTTAGCTATTGCAGGGACGGGTATTAGCCAAAAGTTTATCTCTGTGAGAATAGTTAGTTAAATTTTATGAAGAACAGAAACAGCAATGTGAATTATGAAAGAAGATTTCTATGGGAATGTGGCATTTCTGTGTGATATCATGTCAAATCAAAATGATTTAATTACTCTTTTCAAGGTAAGACTAAGTCTATATATGATATGTGGCAAAAAAAATCCAAGTATTTTTTTAAAAAGCCATCTTTTTTCAAAACACTTCTTCAAAAGGAAATTTCATATGAACATTTTCCTCAGTTAGCAAAGGTCACTGATGAGCAGGATGATATATGTGCATCATTTGGAGAATAGGCAGCTGTTATAGACCTATTAATTAGAGAATACAATGAAAGTTTCACTGACTGAGAATCATGACATCATATCCAAATTAGCATTTCAGCTTAACCTAGTTGATATCACCAAGACATCTAAAGAACCACAGATGAAATTGATTGAGCTCTCTCTCAGTTGATGACATTTTAAAGTCCTTGTTTGATGCTAAGAAAGATCCAATTGAAATATGGAAAAATGCAATAGAATACTCACAGATTTGGCAACTTGCCTCCAAAATGTTTTCTTGCTTTTCAACCACTTATTGCTATGAATCTACATTCTCTTACCTAACCCAAATCAAGAACACCCTTTAGGTCACAAATGACTGATACCCATCTAGAGGATCAACTGAAACTGTGGACCTCTATGCTGCAACCAAATATTCAAATGCTTTCCAACAAAAAGCAGACAAAACAAAGTTATTAAAAGGTTAGTTAACTTTAAAATTAACAGTTTTCATTTTTTGAAATTATTAAATATATAGTTTATATTAAATTATATTTATATTAAATATATAGTTAGATTTTTACAAAATGATGTACATTTTTAAGGATATCTAATGAAGTTTCTTGAATGAGACCTTATTTGATTACAACTAAATTAATGCAGCTTTCCAACATGGAAATGTTCCCCAACCTTGGCCTAGGGTATAAATGTGACAATGCTTAAAATGCCAACATAACTCTTATATCAAGTTTGATAACATAAACTTCTTATCCCCACAAGAAGGATCTTTAAATGATGTGGATTGCAGAGTGTCAGGTAGATGTGAAGGTCTTTGGGGAGGCATTCACTGAACACCTACTATCCACTGTTCACACTTAGAATCTATTTGTCCATACCTTTGTTACATTCATGTGGAAACAAATTATCCACATAGAATGTTTAGTGAACATCATATTAAACTTATTTAGTGGTGAACTTCAGGGTTGGTTATTAGAGTGAGAGGTGGAAGGGTCTGGGGGATAACTGATTAGCCAAGGCCATGAGCATGTGTCCTGACAGAGCAGGTATTGAGAAAGTTAATTTTGTGATTTAATTTTTAATTTACTACAAGGAACTTTTTAATAAGGTCTGAAATTGGATGAGTAGGTCTCCAAGGCTGTGTGTATGCATTGCTACACTTTGCTAAAACCACCAATAAATAGTCCATTCATTTGGGTGATACATGCTGTTAGATTCTGAAGCAACATAATCTATGAGTTTATGGGTTTTATTTTCTCCCCAGTGTAATATTGAAGAAAGGTAGAGAAAAATGTGACCTAACCTTTACTCAAGTTATTCTCAAACTTGTGTGACCACAATCATCTAGGGTGCTTGTAAAGCATACGGTATCAGACTTACTGAATCAAAAGCTCTAGGGAAGCACCAGGAATCTGTATTGTTAATAGACTTCCCAGCTGAGTCTTATGAACAGTAAAGCCCTCTTCACAAGGAAACACTGTCCTTGTTCATTTGGCTATATAAGATTAATTTTCAGTGAATAGAATTTTTATACAACCTTGCTCTCCTTGTCCTTTTTTTATTTCTTCTTGTCTTACCCATTAAGATTTGTTAAAAAAATCTTAGGAAGAGCTAATTTGCTCCGAATTTGCTCTGTCAGTCTCCGGGCTGGCACAGGTGAGATGAAATTTTCCCAGAGACCTCATCTTGTTGTCTTCGCCTTCACACAATTTAATCAGTGTTAAAGTGAAAAATCTGGTTCTTTGTGGCACGGCGCATAAGAAAGACGAGGAATTAATTTACACTGGTGTCAGGATGTGACATGATTATGTTGGCAAAGTGATAAAAAGAAAATATCCAAAGCTCATAAAAAAAAATTTAAAACAGGTCACTGTTAGAACAGATGGATGTAGCAGAGAGCCTAACAATTTAGCAGCTTCCGAGCTGAAAGAATATTCAGGTCAAGGTGTACATAGTAGCTCAGAGAAGGTCATCAAATCTTAACTGTAGATTTCAAGGGGAAAGTCCTAAATTTTACAGTAAAATGCATATTGATTTGTCTTACTGTATAGAAGTGACTAAAGACTGGCAAACAGAGAGCAGTCAGCTGCCAATTACCCCAGGGAATCTAATACAGTAGTGGGTTTCCTTTGCTGAATTCTTTGGGACCTTCTCTCGTTTGTAACTAGAAAATATCTTTCCATAAAATGCAACCTTATTTTTATATTTTCACAAAAATCCATAAATAAAGTGCATCCCAAAAAAGTCTAAAATTAAACCAAAAATATTAGGATTATTAAACAAAAGTTCATGTTGACCTCTGACTATTATTAATGAATCATTCCAACTGTGACATGGAAGACAGGTTGTAAGGTAAAACTAACACTCCTAAAAAAGATTATGCTACCAGCAATAGGAGTGTTTGCTTCCATTTTATTCTGGGAAAGAATTTTAAGGCATCTGATCATGTGTTCACAGATTACATAAATATACATGAATATATAATAGTATACTGTATGTATATATATAACTTAATAATGAGAAGTATGGAGAATGAAAAGTAAATTCTATTGAAAATTATGCATATTATTTAAATCATATGACCGTCATTTTTAAGATTCAAAAATGAATTGAAGTCTTCATATCAGATGAATTGCTTAGACAATATTTTGGGTTTGTTTGAAATGCTATGGCGAATATGTGGTTCAAAGAAGGAGAATATTCTTGTTGAAGTGTTTCATGCATGCAGTAGATGGCCATACTAGGTGAGTTTTAGGCAACTTCTTTATAACTTGGGACATTTCTATTTTATTCTAATCTCTTTTAAATTTGTAAGAGTCTATGATTCTAAAAAAGAGGCGATATAATAAAAGGAGTAAAAACCCATGTTTTGAAATCACAACAGGGCTTAAAATCATAACTTAGTGCAAGTTTCTTAATATCTGAAAGATTTAATTTCAGATGTCTTATTTGAATTATGGGGATCTCTCTCTCTCTCTCTCTCTGACATTTGTGGTAAGGATTAAATAAAAAATATACATGTAAAGCAATGAACAATGTAATGTATGACATATAAAAAGTAACTGCCTTTCTAAGGGCCCAATTAAGAATAGCTGTTGTACATGTGTGTGGCTGGTACAATTTTTAGCTGTCAATTGCAATTTCTTTACTCCTTTATATTTCCTTCAATGCTCTTCATAGACACTGTTCACTGAGGAATTACACATATAATCTAGAACAAAAGATCACTTACATTTCTAATATTTTTAAAAAATGCAAATAATGAGCCATAGTCTAGAAAGTCAAAGTTATTTTTGACAAGAGCCTGACTTTTTGGAAGAAAAATCTTTTTGAGCTATCTGAGACTGGAGCACTGAAAACCAACCTTAGAGTGGGAAAGAGTATATGATGATATAAAAGTTTGTTTTTATGTGTCTGCGAATGGAATTGAATCATGGGCTAGATGGTGGCAGAAGAATTCAAGATGTCGTGAGACCCTAGTCATTATTCCAGTCTCTGTGAATGTGCCCAGGCCTCTAGCTTACTGGGTTGGGCAGAAGGGAGGTTGAACAACAGAAATTTTAATGGAAATCCAAGTGTAGAGAGAACTATGCCTCAATTCCCAGGGAGATTTTTGGCATCTTAAAGAAGCTGCATATGTAGTATGGTCCTAAAAAGGTAGAGAAGCAATGGTGAAGAGAAGTGCCTAGGCAGGTGTGCCTCAGTTTACCTCATGGAGTTCTCAGGCCCTCAGAGGGATATGGTATTTTGAAATGATTTCATGGACTTCAAGAAGGGCACAGAATGGTTTAAACAGACCATGGACCTTAAATATCCAGGGATGGAACCAAGAAGATACAGTTGAGTATCTCTCTACCTGAGGTCATGGTTATACCTGAGACAGTCTCAGTGGATCCCGGTGCACACTGATGAAATAGGACAATTTGCAGCTCACTAAGGGTTAGGATGGACATAGGACATGTATGAACCTGATGCTTCATTCTCCCTATACTTTAGACTCCCTTTCAAGAGAGAAAAGATAGTGGTATTGGTGGTACGGTGTTTTAATCATCTCCCATTCACCCTATTGGTGAGAGAGGACTAAACAACACCTGACATGAAGAGATGAGATTGACAGCAGTTTAGTTGTCATATTCACAGACAGCCTGGGAGAGGAGAACACTGCACACCCTGCAGGGCTTCACAGGCGTTGCACTTGGGAACAGAGTCAGCAACAGGGTTGTGGGAGGCAGACTTTGTAGTAATTAACAGGGTGAGGTGCCTATGGTTCCTGTGGAAGGATATGATTGGCTTGTTTGATAATTTTGCAGGCAGGAAGAGAACTAAAACCTGCTACTCAAGGACAAGCAGAAACTGGGCCTGGTCCCTTTGATAAGGAGGATTGTTTGGATAGGGGACCTTATCTGTAGAAGCAAAGTAAGGAGGGGAACTTACGGTTAGGCCATTTGAGACCTGTTTTATCAGATGCTCTTCATCCCTTAACCAGGATGTCCCTAATAAAGAACAGAACTCAAAGTTCAGCACAACTGACACACTTCAAGCATTGACCTTAGCACTGGATGCCCTGGCCAATTGGTCCCATCTGTTCATTTAGAACTTAGAGTAACAAACTTTGTGAATCTCTTGCTTCATATATGCTCAAAATACAAATCAAGTTAACAGATTTCTCTACTTATACTAAGGCCACAATCCAAGGCCTCAGAATGATACTCCTTATCACTTTTGAAATTCTAGACACTAATGATCATTGCCAAGGCACCCATTTCACTTCTTAGAACACACAATGCTGAGATATTGAAGAAAGCCTTCAATGGAAATTCAGCCTCCCCTGTAGGCTTCAGGTAGCCGGCCCCAGGCAGCCAGTTTAATTGAAAAGCCTAATGGGCTTTTCGAAGAACTCTAATTTAACTCACAAAGTAGCAAATATCCCCCCTTCCCAGGGTGTCACTATTGACACAATTAGTCTAAATTCACACCACCTAGGGACATTCACTCTTTACATCAATGTCACACGGGTCTCTCAATTGCCTTTATTGGCCATGCATGGGGACATTCATGAAATTCATGCTTATGATGACCACCTTAAAATGCAACCTTTTCCCTCCTGGTCAGGTATCTACTTTGCTTCCTAGGACAGCCCTTTTAATACCTAAAAGCCTCAGCTATCATCAAGATTTAAGCCAATATCAAATCATCAAAGGATCAATTGTGGCATAAGGCCAAAAATGAAGAACTTTTGGGTTCTGTTCTTTATTAGGGACATCCTGGTTAAGGGATGAAAAGCAGAAATTTTTCATTGAGCTCAATCATGTGTGAACTTCATTGCTATTCATTCAATTCATCCTAAGGAGCTCCTCAGGTAGCCAAGGACTCTGGGAAATGGATAACCTCCTCCAGCCCCATGGTATCTGGCAAGGGAGTGAGGATAGAGGAGGCCGCCCCCTCCTGCATGTGGAATATGTCCAGGTTTGACTCCATCCTGCGTGAAGGAGGTCTCAGTAGCCATGCCAAACTCATGGGAGCACTGCTTCAATGACTGAAGGCATTTTGGGTAACAGGGCACAGAGAGTCACCGGCTCAAGGTTCTGTGAGACCCTGTATTTCCAGAAAAGCCCATTATGTGGCCAGTAATTTCTCCTCTGGTGTATAGTACAAGGCCAGGAAAGGCAGTTTCCTGCCTCAGAAGCTCATGGGCAACTTATGCTCATCATAGGTGGTCCAGAGACTTCAGGAGGTGTGAGATGAGGTTGTTGAAGCCTCTGGAGGCACTAACTGTAGTGCCTGATGATTTCAATTTGGACAGACTTTATAACCTTTTGTTGGAGGAGTTCCCCTTCAAGATGGGTCTATTTGTAAATAACAACAGTAGTGAGAGTAAGTAAAATTTGCAAATAAATATGTTGCCTCCAAAACCCAAAAGGGACTAAAAGATACTGTACTTATATTAACTTTGTGGGTACTGAGAAGATTAATAACTGTTTTTTGATGGTATCAAGTGTAAAGCAGTCTTTGGTTTACCAACTAACTTTCAAGAATTTAATAGAGGTGACAAGGCCATTTACGATTGTGTGAGATAATGATCTACCCTTTTTTTATGTGGGCTCCTTTGTATTCATATGTCCTTAATGAATATGTCAAACAAATGTCCTTGGAAGAGGATGTCATCGATGCAATATAGTTCCTCTGCTCCTGGAGAAAGGTGGATGTAGGTACGATCTTGTCTGTAAAGATCATGTGCAGTGGCAAGGATGTTAATGAATGAATACCAAGGGTAGCCATAGGATACTGTCTCTTTGGAGGTAAAAACAAACTGTGACTAACAGGCTGTTAAAATAGACACTGAACATATCATATTAACCAAATCTATACTAGCAAAATATTTTCAGTCACTGATTGGATGGAGTCAGCAATTTCAGTAATTAGATTGTTGAGAATAGGGGCCTTAATGGTATGGGACCATGACATTAAGGTTGCGGCAAGCTAGTGTGGAATACCATTTATTTGTTCCAAGTTTAAGAACAGGATGTATAGTCCCAATTGGGCTACTAAATAAAAATCAGTAGGGATAATCACCCCTTCACTCAATAGCTGTTATATAACAAGTTTTAATCCTTGAAGGCCCAATTTTAAATTACAGTGAGTCATGTTAATTATTTTAACTTGGGACAGAGGGAGGGGAGTCGAGTTCCCATTTTGGCAAGACAATTTGTAAGTGTCAAAGACTTAATTTAACTTTCATTTTCATTTATTTTTCATTGGGTCAGAGTGTCTATGCCCACTAGGGGGTATTTTAGTGCAATGAGTGCTACGGCCATGGGAAATATAGACAAGACAATAGTTCTGATGGTTAAGGGGAAGCATACATCTTTGTCCTCTATTTTATATTCAGTCACTCCCTTAAGATTATGGGGGATACCATGTTTAATTTTAGTAGGATGCCTAGGCATAATGGTGATTTGAGTCGCACTGTGGGTTAAAGACATAAAGTTTTACCAAGTGATGCATTTCAGCAGATATTGAAGTTAATTTGGAACCTATACTGTAGAGGCACAAGAGCCAATTGGTGCCCTTTTATCTTTGCTGTATAAATTCTAATACATTTTGGATTTTTAGTTGGATCGACTTTTGGACCTTTGTTTAGGTTGTTTTTTGCTGGTTTCCTATCCCTATATCCAGAATTTTTTTCCTGTCCTTTGTTAAAATAGAGATCATAAGACTGACGGAACAAACTCTTTGTAGCAATAAGATAACAAATTATAAACAAGATCTAAGGCCATGCCAGGCAAAGGTTGAATCATGCACCCCTACACTTAAAGAATAAACTATATTCAACTGCCACAGGTTTTTTCTTTTTCTCTAGCAGCTAAGCAAGCACTGGCCTTGAGATAAGCAATATTAAAACAATTACAGCTCACCAATTGCCTGATGTTGATGAACTGACCCACATCACCCCTTCCCACAAGCCATGACTACAGCTTTTATTGGACAAGAGACTGATTTCAGTAACTTTCTCTTGAGAAGAGACTACCCATCATGGACTGATTCTGTTGGTTTCCAGAGGCTGTGCACTGAGTGCTCTTGTGTCCTCTGCTTCAACTTTTGATATATATTGCCTAATTGTAATACATTTAACATCATGTCTCCACCCCAAAGTGAACACGGGACATATATAACTATATGTTTGCTTATTACTCATGCATGTGTCCCTGCTTCATTAATATTCATAGCTCCTCCTGTAACCTGTTAAATATGTATACTGAGCTAACCCACTCAGCGTACATTTCTGTCTCACCTTTCCTTCTTTGAAGTGCCTGCTTTCAGTTTCTGCTGAACTGAAATTCAGCAGAATTTAAGAACACTTATCTTTTCAGTCAACATCTTTTTTTGTTTATTTTTGTTATCTGTGGTGGTGATCACTGGATATATTTGGTGGTGGTAGGGTGGTGGTGGGTGCCCTCTCTACCCTGATCATATTACAAGTTTCTTCCTCCAGTGAGCCTAAAATTAGTGTCATCAAGGTTAGGGAGTCTTCCTCATAGCAATGGTTGATTTTTATGATTTAAAGACTTAGGCTTAAGTTGGGTTTGAATTAACAGTGCCATGGTGATAATATGGTGCCACAAAGGTACCATAGGTGTTTCCCTATAACCCTGAGTTTTAGGATATTTGTTGTAACAGAGACATAGTCATCAGGGTTGTGCAGAGGAAGAATTCTAGGCTTATAGCCCAGACTTGATAGATCAAAACCATCCTCTGCCACTGCTACACATTTTCTGTCATATGGGCTTTATTTTTTTTCCCTCTGCAAAAATTCCCTGAGAATATTTTGGGTTTCTAGCCAGGTAAAGTTGCAGCTTTCAGTTTCTGTCTCTGGACAATTACCTTTGGTGCAGACATTCTAGGTGGTTATGGGGAAACACTTCAGAGCTTGGTGGCCCCCCCTTGTAAGTATCTATCTCTTCCTCCAAGAAGTGCCAGTTAATCTCCCTGAAGCTGAGGTCCACATCTAGTGAAGTAATTTGTCTATGGATCAGATGGGAGCCATCAGGCCCAAGATTACAAGTTTGGCCCTTTAGTGTGTGGGTAAGCAGCAGTGCTGAGCCCAGGCATGTTGGCTGTGGATTTTCCATTGGGAGATCAATTGAGTACCAAATGCTCCTTCCTCTCCTCACCCTTTTTTTTTCATCAGCACCTGGGCCACAGGCCACCATGGATGCACACCTCGTTGCCCTTGGAGGTCAGGAGAGCGCAAGTGACAGCAAGAAGGAAAGCAGCAGCACAAGAAACCAGCAAGGTCACTACCCTTGAATGAACAGCAGTGACACCTGGGATGCCATGCTTAATTGTCTGTGGGTTGGTGGTCACTTTTCTTTCTATAAACCTCACAAAGTGCTGTGCCTGGGCCTATCCCATAGGTGCATGATTACAAGCAACGTCTATATAGCTGCTGCGAGCAGCCAGTGACAGTCGCCACGCTAGACACAGTGACCAGAGAGCTCTAGCCTGAACTTCAGTAAGCAGGACTGAAGTACTGACTGGTTAAGGCAGTTTCTTCACTGCATTTACAGGCAGGAGCCTTAGAGACCACCTGCCAAACACAGGCTGAACCTGAGGACACACCACAGCAGTGTATATTTAACAACAATTTTATTCTTGGGAACAAGAGCATTGTAAGATGTAAAGAGATAGCAATGGCTGACAAAGATAGTACAGGTCATAGGTCAAACCCCAGCAATTAGGAGTTTTGTCTCAGGTAGCCTTCACCATATCTCAGAACCAATTAGCCAAGAGCATTTAATTTTAGCTGGCCAGGTGTCTTCAGTAATGTTTGGTCATGTCATGTGGTTCACGACACCAGTGGATTTTATTGCTTCCTAATCAACTCTTTGGTGAAGGAAAGATTCCTGCCCTGGGGATTCAGAGATGGCTAGACACACAACACCCAACAATGGACACGTGAGATCCATAGCAGTTTGTTGGTCACATACGCTCACAGTCCAAAGAGAAGAACACCATAGGCCATTTAAGGCTATGTGGCGGTTGTAATCATAATAGTATGACCAACCAAGGGCTGTGGGAGTAGTAACAGGAGGGTGTGGTGCCCCCAGGTTTCCACAAGAGGATGTGATTGGCTTGTTTGAATAATTCCATGGGCCGACAGGGAGCTGAAACCTGCTACTCGGGGATAAGGAAATGTGCCCGGTCCCTTTAATAGAGTTGTTTGACTAGGGTACATTATCTATGGGCACAAAATGCGGAGGAAAACTTGTGATTAGGCCACTCAAGGTCCTTCTAATTTTACCAGATGTTGTGGCAGCACGTACATATTAAGCCTTAATTTTAGGCCTTATACTACATGGGGCAATGAATCTTGTAGCTGATCATGAATTGTTTGGAAATTTAGAAAGAATAAATTTTAATGTGGAAGTGAATGATTTTCCTTTGAATCACAACACTGTTTTCTAGCATGAAGGAAAAGTGAGGACCTATGAGTTAAAATAAGTTCTGTTAAAGAATAATGAATCATTCTTTGGTGACTGAATGAAATGGATATATTGCTATTATTTGGATAAGAAGAAATTGAAACTTAAGCCATACCTTACTTTTCTGCCATTATGGAAGACTTAGTGTCCTTAAAAAAAGCCTAATATACACCCTTTTAAAATGTAGAATAACATATTTTCAAAACTCTTCTCAAATGAATGTCTGAATTGGCAAACAAGTAAGAGAATTCTTCACAATACTAGATCAATGAGAAATCACAAATCTGGAGAGGCAGGTGATTACTACATACAGAGGTCAACCTGGGTTCAGTGGTAACTCAGAACTTCTATTTTAAAGAACTGTGTTCTGGAGACAGACAAAGAAATTTAGGACCCACTCAACGTAGAAGATCAGAGTGGGTACCCAGAATAAAGATTATTCTGCAAGTAGCACTCACCTGCCAATGCAGACATTCAGAATTGTGGAATCAACTTATTACTCCTATTATGGTGGATTTGCTTATAACACTTCTCCTTTTAATAGTCTTCTAACAGTTCTCCGTGATCTTTCTACATTCAGAGAATTCATCTTATACACATCTTTACTTTTCTATGTGACTTAGAAATTTTCATAGTTCCCAGTGCTTGCGGGAAAAAATACATTCATGTATTTTTAATGGCGTTCATTTTCTTTGCAACTTGGGTTCTAGTTATGACTATACTTCAATTTATTTTTCCAACTCCATGTGGCATAACACTGCACGAGAGCCAGATGTTTCCTTTTCTTTTATTTGAAACTTGCCTTTTACACTTCCCCCCTTCATGATTTAGCTTAAGATATTTATCGGGCTTAGTAAGTCTTTTCCTTTCCTTTCTACCTGTTTGAATTCCTCCCACATTTTAAGGCTCAATCTATGTTTTATAGCTTCTGTGAAGTTTCCCTTAATCACTGCAGAATTTAATAACCATTTCTCTTTACATTTCTATAGCATTTTTATTTATGCCACCTATTAGAATATATCATATGTTTACTTCTATTTTTGCATTTTCTTTAATACTCAGTATTTCATCTGTACCATTAGCTCACACACTCTTTCACACTGGGGACCACATGTTGTGCTTCTTTGTGTGTCCCCCCCATGTCTGTCATAGTGCTAATCTTCTTACTGTTTCCCTAGAATCTTACACTGAGTGGGGGATGTAAGAGATGCTGAATAATAATTGGTTGAATGAAGACTGAGTCTGTGCTTAACAAATATTTAGTGAGGTGTAACTGAAGGAGAAATTAATGAAGTGTTGGATAGAATGGATTCCTGTCTTGCCTCTGTCACTTGCTAGCTAGGTTTCCAAAGCATTTCATTTCTACGATCCTCAGTTTCCTCACCTTTAAAATGAAAATAGTAATGACTATCTCCCAGCAGAGGATCACGTGAGAGAATTCTCATTAAAGTACTCTAAAATAGTGTGTGTTCAATACATGCTTATGCCATTTTACATATTATAAAAATCATTATAAAAACTTTGGAAAGTAATAAAATTCAAAGAAGAAAATAGAAATATTTATAATAACACAAGCCAGAGAGAATTACTGTTGCAATTTTGGTGTCTTTCCCTTACAATGTTTTTCTGTGCATATATTTTTAAGACTATTATGTATTCTGGTTTTGAATTTTTTTTCATTTTTATGCCTTTTGACTGAATATATATTAGATATTTTTCATGAAGTCTCATTTTTCTGTTGAATTTATAATATATATTAAAGAAATATGGTAACAATATTTTGTACAAGAGGCTTTTGTCAAAGTCAAGTATATCCATTTAAATAATTTTACTTCTATTAACTTAATTGTAGGTTAATACAAACATGCATAACTTGATAAAAAATTTCATTGGCATAATTTTTCTTTCTGAAGTTATTTGCTATTTGATTTGAAATATTGTTGCCTTTATGACTCAGAAAATCCTCAAAACAAGTCTTAAATTTTTGCTACTCAAATTTTGATTATGTTAATATCTTTTGCTTGATTAAACACTAAAATGATTTCTTCTCCTGTAAAGAAAAATAAAGTACCAAAAAGAACTTAGAAAACAAATCAAAGATCAAAGAATTTGTCTTTAAATTGATGAAATGGAAGAAAAAGACATTACTACTGTCCAAAATGATCTACAGGTTCAATACAATTTCTACCAAAATTATGTACATTTTTAAAGCATCTTACCGATTATTGACTTTATTTATCCAATTTAATTAAAGAAAGGCTTATGAATGATTTCAGGCCCCAGCCATGTCCTTTGTTTTTTGGCTATGTACATTTTACATAGCTGGTAAACACTGAAATGTTAGCTTCTAAGAAAATTTTCTTTTTTCAAATTTTCATTAAAAATTTAAAATTATGTTGGCCTGAAAAAGAATGATACAATTATATCAATAAATATTATCTACCTTCAAACTAAATGGTATGTAAAATATGTATGTGATATATTTGTGCATGTAAGAACTGAAAAAATTCTGGAAGGATATGTTACCAGAATTACAACAGCAATATCAGCAGGTATTGTGGTATAAGGCAATTTGTTTTTTCTTCTTTATGCCTTTCAGAATTGTCCTTTCTCCAACAGTGAGCATATATTAATATCATAGGCAAAAAGAAAAATAATTTATTTCAAAAAGGAAAAATGGGAAGATAGTTCACTTAGAACACAAATATTTATCGAGTGCTCTGAGCTTGGAAAAACATACCACTCAATGTGCTTTTTCCTATTCTCTCACTCAACACCAACTCTAATCAAGATAGAAGACTTCTGTGACCAAATCTATGTGTGGGTTCTCTCCACCACCAAGCAAGCAATCAGTTCTGCAGTGAACACCAATTGAGTGTCCTCCAATTCAATTCTGACACTATGTACCTGGACGTAGGGTTAGATCCTAAACATTGAGGGCTCCGTTTCCAAGACCATTGCCCTCTTAAGACGCTAATCACAAGTCCAGGCCCCTGGAACTTCTGACCGACTGGCTTAAAGTTGGGATTCTCATGACCCTCTTTGGGTTTGATTAATTTTCTAAAGTGGCTCATAGAACTCAGGGAAACACTTATATTTATTGGTTTATTAAAATGGATATTACAAAGGATACAGATGAAGAGATGCATTGGGTGACTTATGGTGGAAGGAGCATGGAGCTTCCATACCCTCCCTGGGCATGCCCCCTCCAAGAACCTCCATGTGTTCAGCTATCTGGAGGCTCCCTGAACACTGTCCTTTTGGATTTTCAGGGAGGCTGCATTACCTAGCCATGATTGATTAAACCGTTGCTCATTGGTGATAAGCTTAATCTTCCATTCTTCTCCCTCCCAGGAGGTTAAGGGTGGGGATGAAAGTCCTAACCCTCTAATCATGTCTTGGTCTTTCAGGTGACCAGACCCCATTCTGAAGCTTGTCTAGGCGGTGGCAGCCATCAGGCAATCATTAGTATACAGAAAGACATCACTTTGGAGATTCTAAGTATTTGGGGAGTTGTATGCCAGGAAACGGGGTTGAAGACCAAATAAATATCTCACAACTAAGTAGGTGCCAGTCATAGCCTTTTAGTGCTATAAACACATCAATGAAATGACCTACAAAAACCTCTGCTTTGTGGAGCTTACTTTCTAATGGAAGGAGATAGACAGTAAGCAACTAATGCAATAAAAAAGTAAATCAGAGTATCTATTAGAAACTACTAAGTGTTAGGAGAAAGTGGGAAAGTAGAGCAAGGTACAAGGAAGCGGGAACTCATGGGAGGAGATGCAATTTTAAACGGAGTGATCAGGGCTCTCTCAATAGTATCTTTTGTGACGCTTCTTCCCCTACCAGTATAATATTACTCAGATCAAGAGTTTTTTTCAGGAATCATGAAGAAATCGAGAATGTCGATCTCATTTTAACTATTGAAAAGAACACTTTAACATGGTTTTTTTCCTGAAAGTATGTGAAAATTTCCCCTTTAGGGAGAAACTCTCCCATGGGCAGTGTAAAGGAGATACGGTTTTCTGTGACAAGTGGCTTATATGGTTCAGGTGTTGCAAAAAGGTAGCCAAGTTTGAGGTATATGTGTGTGTTGGGGGGAAGCAGATTGTAAATTTTTAATTCCTTTTTTTTTAAACACCAAGTTTCTTGAACTGTCTCAGAGTTAACCTCAGTTTGTCTTTATAGTCCATAACATCAGAGGCTTTCTCTAGAGCCACATCAGTGCTATATTTTAGCAGGATATTGATATTCATAATGATACTTGATTATAGTGCTCATAAATTAATGTGACTTATATCTAAACAAATTTCATTTCTGTAGTTGTTAACCAGACACATTTATGGCCATTAGTTTGTCTGGGTCCAAGATAGTAAAATAGTTAATATTAATCCTACTCTTGATAAATGTGGAAAGTTAATTATCAAAGAAATTAAATGTCCTTCTGGAAGTCAAATGTCTATTAGAAGGCAATACAGGATTCAATTTTAGGAATGTTCACTTTTAGATGACCAAACATTCAGTTGCTCCATATAAACTGCTTAACAAACAAGAGGACTAATTTAAGGGCAGTCACCATAAGAGTGCGTTAATGTAGTTCAATAATGCTCAAAGCTCTGCTTTGAAATCTTCATTTAAAATATTAATAGTTTTCTTTTGAATGTGTGCAGATCTAAATTACTTAAGTAGATTTTGAAAAGAACCTAAAGTTATTCTTAGTATAAAGAGATGGTCGATCAAGTAGGACATATGGCTTTTGATTAAAAACAATTTATTATAAAATGTTACATTTTAAATATAATATCCTACCACTGTATGATATATGAGCATAAAATGAGTTGCCGTGATGAAGTCACAAAAATATTAATAGTTTGAGAAGTGAAATAAATGTGTAGCTTTGAAAAGTAATTGCTTTGATGGATATAGAACACATTTACCTGTATAAATTTGCTGTGTTAGTAAAAATAGTTCTATTACTTCATATTACACTGCATTTTTCCTTTGAAAGATAAGTATATGTAAGTTATAAAAGTTTTCTGAAATGAAAGCATGACATTTAAAGTGCCCGTGCCCAAACCAAGCTTTAAGTTACCTTTATATTGGAAGAGCAATGATGGGACTATTTTTTTGTTATAGATATAAAGGGCTGTCCAGAAAGTATCCAACCATGTAATAGGAAAAATTGTGAAAATTATGGCTGGATACTTTACACACAGTCCTGACATCACTCTCAATAATAATCGTATGCAAAGAAATTAAGTCTAGAGGATAAAGGGCTTAATTTCTCCTCTTGTTGAGAATAAAAATAATAAAGGAAAATCTGTTCAAACTATGGGAACTAATTTATTTAAATAATCAGAGGATTTCATTTATGTACAAGGGAAGGCTGATAAATTATACGTAACTGACTTCAGGTTGGCAAGTTTGTTCAGTTTAATGTTTGTGGACCCCTTCCTGAGAAGGCGTGTCAGGAGAGTAGAACCATCAGAGGCTCTGGATAAGGGTGATACTGTAAGAGTTTTTGCATTAACTACTACTCTTCCTTTGCCAGTCCATGTTTGCTACCCACACCTGCAAGACACTGTATTTGCCATTAGGGTACAGCCTGACTCCAAAGGTGTTTTAATGTTAACATAACAAAATTCATTTTAGTATTTAATAATTGAACTTTCAGTCTTATTTCTTTATTTTATTCCTTATTTACTTTGGTCTTTATTATGAATATTAATAATGAAAAGAACCTACACTGACTGTTTGCCAGCTCATAATTGATAAGTATCTGTTATTAATTCAACATGGATTTATAGATTGTATTAAGCAACTATGTTCCAGTCCCTATATTAGGCAGAGGGGTGCAAAGCCATTTCTACTGTGACCACCATTAGTCAGAGTTAACTTCCCCTTCTCTCTTTTCTACTGATGTCATCAACAGTTATGTGGCATTTTAAAACCACTTATCTCATTAAAAGGGGAACTGACTTCCCACGCCTTGCATTTACCATTCCCTGCACAAACACGTTGTGTTCCTCTTGGAAGGGAAGAGTGCAAGCAGACCACAAGAACTTCAAAATCATGTCATTTTCAAATTCAGTTCTGAGGCGTTTGTGTGCTTAGAGTGTCTTTGTGCTCCTTTGGAAATCTAGGAATACTTTGTGTCCAAAAGCAGTTGGAAAAGTGAAAAGATGAAAAATGGATAGTCTGAGGGCAGCCTCTCACTGGAATTTGCTTACTCATTCTCTGAGACCCCATCAAATGCTATGTTCCCTGTGAAGCCTGGCCTCATTTTCTGTTTTGGAATTAACCACACCCTCCTCTGCACATGTGTTGGAGCTGCCTTGCATGCAGCCTTCACAGATTCCAGTTGAGGGATGGGATTGTGCCAAAGCCCACAGTAACTAGTGTGGTGCTTTGCACAGAGTTGGTGCTAAATAAATACCTTTTGAATTGAACCAAAATACTCCCTTAAGCAGGCTCCACTACTTTAATAAAATAAGAACACAATAATATTTGAGTCACTTGTTCAGAAGGATAATGTGAAATAAATGAAAATGAGGGAGTATAGGTAGGGTTTGAGGTAAAGTGACAACAAAAAAAGAATGAATATGGTTTCTTCTAGTCTGTGCTAAGTTATTTCAATTCTGACCACTCAGAAGATAGACATAAAGGCAAGAACTATATAAAATATAAAATAAGAATGATGCTTTGCTGTGGTTATAACCATTTAGAACTAGGCTCATCTAAAGGAAAAGAAAAAAATATCATTTTTAATTCTGGATACCACCCGCTGCACATAATACACACACACACACACACACACACACACTCAAGGTAATGTATTAAAAGGGAAACCTGCTTATTATTTAGAAAAACTTTTTGGTGTACACTGAATTTTCATTTTTATCCCTGTAGGTAGCTGGCTTTTTTGTTGTTGTTGTTTGTTCGTTTTTTTATGAAAAGGAATAGGAGGCATCATGGTAATGGCAGAAAAACTTAGGAAGTTTTTTATGAAAAGGAATAGGAGGCATCATGGTAATGGCAGAAAAACTTAGAACTTAGGAAGGACTTTGACACAAACTGGCTATGTTACATTGCTGCATGACTTAAGTGTATGGATCTGGAATCTTGGACTATATAGTCCTTACAAAATAAAATCCTGTAATAATAAAAGAAATCTGATAGTCCTTTGGGAAGCTTCAAGGAGTTGGGGAAGCCCTATAGCAAACTAGCTACCCACAATACTTTGTGGAGAGTGTATATTCTTTCTAGCAATCTTTCTAGCAGGGAACTAAAAAGAATAGGAAGACCAGTTAGCTATGACTCCTCCTACACAAACACACATACACACACATACTCAAAGGGATTACATGAATTCTTGCAGTTAATTTTTTTTTTTATCTTTAACTACATCCATTCATATTATTATTGTAAGTGGCCCTATCTTAGTATAGTAAGTATTGTGGTAAGTGGATGGAAAGGTATTCAGATTTGTGCATTACTTTCTCCAGAAGATTATGGGAAAATCACTTTGCATTTTGAAATTTATATGTTTAAGCTGTCAAATTATCTCTGTGGTAAAAATAACTTCCATGTGCCTACCAATGTATGTTGAAGGATCTGTCTATGTATTAATAATTATTAAGCAAAACCCTATGCATAAAAAAATGTGTGTCTTGAAAAACAAAAGGTAGAATTCCCTTTGGCTTATACTGGAGGGACAGGACTATCTTATGTGGAAGAATT
The DNA here is from genome assembly GCA_963574885.1 of Lepilemur ruficaudatus. Taxonomy (NCBI): domain Eukaryota; kingdom Metazoa; phylum Chordata; class Mammalia; order Primates; family Lepilemuridae; genus Lepilemur; species Lepilemur ruficaudatus. The sequence goes on from CAUYRT010022644.1 coordinate 26,057, forward strand.
TTACAAAAACGAAAGTCTCTAAGTTAAAAAAAAAAAAAAAACTCCTTATACCTGTCTACATTTAATGTAAGTTCTATTTAGCTTAAAATGGTCTGGATACTTAGGTGAATAGTAAATGTGTTAAAGGATTCACATTTTAGGGGTGGATCCTTTTACTTTATTTCCAAATACAAGATTTGAGGTCAAGAAAGGTAGTACCCATCAATACAAGAGTGGATTAATAAAATATGGTTTATGTTTACCATGGAGTACTATTCAGCCATAAAAGATGGTGGTCTAGTATCTTTTGTATCAACCTGGATGGAACCAGAGACCATTCTTCTAAGCGAAGTATCACTAGAATGGAAAAACAAACACCATATGTACGCAATACTAAATTGGAACTAATCAATCAACACTTATGTGCACGTGTGGAAGTAAAACTTGATGGAAATCAAGCAGGCAGGAGAGGGGAGGAGAGGATGGGTAAATTCATGCCTAACGAGTACAGTGCACGCTATCTGGGTGAGGGGCACACTTAAAACTTTGGCTTAAACTGTATAAAAGCAAATTATGTAACCAAAATAAATGTATGTACCTCCATAATATTCTGAAATTAAAAAAAAGAAAGGTAACTGGAAAAATCAGACTATATCTCATCTTACTAGATTATGGGTTACTCTTTGTAGCTTGTGGGCCAAGCACAGGGCCTTGTACATAATAATTTAGTAGGAACTCGATAAATATTGATTATATGACTAAATAATCTGTTCTTGTTGGCAGATAAAGAAGCAATTGTTCTAGTTCTTTCACCTTGTTTAGAAGATGTTTGTATGTTTCAAAACAGAAAAATCAAACAAAATAATGAGCTGTAGGCAGGGAACTGAAGAAATCTAGCATAACATATTAAGATCTTGAGAGCTGAAGAGAGACAGATAAGGCATTTGGTTATCAGTGGAGACCACTTGTCTGTCTGTCTGTCTGTCTGTCTATCAGTCTTTCTATCTCTGTCAGGAAAAGCACTGACTTTCCCAAATGCATATTTTTACTTCTTTGTTTGTTATTCTATTAATAATAAGTGTTTTTCAGATAGTCTGACTCATGCCTCCAGAGAACTTATGTAGTCAGTAAGAAGTTGATCTGAAATCTTCCTTATAGAATGAGTGGTAGTTTCACTATGAGAGATGGAGTGAGTGATACGGCTTGGAGATTGAGAAAACCCAATTCGAATCCCCAACCCAATCCCAATCCCCAAACCCAACCTCTTTGCAATGTTGGCTTCAAGTAATGAAGCTTGAGAAAAGAATGTGTGTGAGCTAGAGAATGGACCATTCCTTCCTCAGTTGGGAGGATAGGAGGCTGCAAAAACTTCTATTTGTTTATAATTATGCTTACAACATACTAATATACTCCTTTCTTAGCAGGCTTTTTGGAGCCTTCTGGGAGCTGATTAGTGATTTTTTTATGTGCCTCTAATGCTCCATTTAGCTTAAACATCTTTGTCCTCTTCAGTTGTGCTGGTGTTGCACTTTCAATATTTCAGAGCCTGTACAGATGCTGACACACATGTGTATATGAGACTGTGTAATGGTCTTTTGTTAAGCACCGTGAAAACTGTGTATTTTCAATGGAGATTAAAGTGTGTCCCAGGCAATGTACATTGCATTACCTAGTTGTGGGAATACAAGGACGTCTGTGAAATCTCCAAATATCCAAAGGGTTCCATCTCCTATAAGCAGCCGCAGTTGACAAAGCAGTCATCCAGATTCCTCTGCTAATTCTGTGGAGGAAAAAGAGGAAGAGTTGCTAGTGAGTCAGTGCCTTGGGTAGCAAACATAAACATAATTAGCTTCTTAAGCTCAGAAAATTAAAAGAACCTAGAAGTTAATCTTTCATTTTTTGTAGTAGTGTTTTCTCATCTTTCTATAGATTACACTTTTTTTAATGTCACAAAGCATTTGGAGAGAGCAATTGTCTCTTTCTCTCTATATATGCGCACACACACACACACACACACATATCCCTTAAAAAATATCAAGCATATTCAATCAATGTTGTATAGGAAACTAACAACAGACAAGATGTTTATTTGGGGGAGGGAGAACCTTTCAGTTAAAGATATGTTATTGTTTGGTTAAATTGTCAAAATGTTACTTTCGGAGCCTTTCCATGCTAGAATAACTATTTATTTATAATTTTCCCAGGGGAATGTTTCAATCCTTTTAAAGTACAAAATATATGCTCACTATTACAAGTCAAAATATATAAAGAGGTATTAAAAAAGATTAATATTCTCCTTGTTCTCCCTTCCATTCCCAACTAAGATTGGGAATTATATTCTTTGTTCAAATTTGAGATCACATTATATTCATTACTTTTCCTTCTTTTCCCCCACACTGTAAATATTACTTTTTAAACTTGCTTTATTTTACAGTGTGTCATGGACACACCTCCACAGATAGATCTAACTGAATCTAAGACATACTTTAAAATAGAGTTATAATATCCCATAACATAGTATATAGTTTATTCCCATTTTTTCTGATGGGCTTGCAGATGCTTTCCAATGCTGAAATAGATCTCTTTGCCATGGAGTTAAAAGAGCCTAGTTAAGAATCACCTTGTGGATTCAAATGCTCCTGCCAAGGATTTCTAGGCCACTGACACATTCAGTCAGGAAGGTAACTTTTCTCTGTGGAAAGCTCCGTCTTTCCACAGCCTTGTGGGGCTGGACTGGATGAGCTGTCTGGTCTACCTGTAGTGGAGCATGACATCTTGGACACCCATCATCAGAAGCAGGCTCTTAAAAGGAAGATGCTGCTGAATGTGAGGTTGGACACAGCCAAGTAGCTCCAGAGGAAAGCAGCCTTTTTGCTTGGACTCCTTGTATGGCCAGTTCTGTTTTTGATCCTAAAATGTGGTTAATGAATGTAACTTTACCAAACTTTTAGATAGTTTTATGATGATTTTGTTTTCTAGATCAATCTACAAAAAAGGGCTAATTAAGAAAGTCTATATCTGAAATAATAACAAAAGAAAAAAGCTGAAATTTTCAAAATGGCAGCTAACCAGTAGCAAAAAAATCTTGAAGCAAACCCAAAGCTCAGAAAGAATTTCTTCAGCCATGTTGAAGGCCTATTCCATGGGCCAACTTTTTAGAAGTTCTCTTTCAATATACAAATCCCAACCCAATATTCCTTTATTGGAATCATCTTGCTAAAGAAGTTTACCCATTTTATTTAATATAAACTATAAAGCATTTAAATATTTGAGATACCACACTTAATATTTTATATCTATTATTATATTCAATTGTAAGGTTTTAGACTGTCAGACAAGTAAAATTAAGATATTTGTGGAGCTGTTCTTCCAAGTCTAGCATCGTTAATTTGTCTGCAATTACATAGGAAGATGCTTCCCATAGATAAACACTTGATCATGGCCATGGTGGCTTCCGATGTAATGTTAATTTGCTGAGGACAGAGTGTAGGCCTGGAAATGGGGTCTACTTCCAAACTGGGCACTTCTTACAAGCTGTTGAGAAGAAATCTCTAACTCAGATTCATGTATCATGGCCTGGCTCACAAGCTAACCAAACATTCAAACTAGTGAGGAACCCTGTGAAAAAACAGGAACTCTATTTTATATATATATGCAATATATATATAATTACATATGTAATTATATGTGTATGTGTATATATATATATTTTCCCTGTTTTCTCTATTTAAAAAATAATGAAGGTAGAATCTAAAGTAGCTTTTGTATGGCTATCTATGCATATCACAGATAATTTTCTAATAATTTATGTCATCTTAATTTCAGAGTAAACTAAAACTGGTTTTGCATCTCTGAGTGCTGGTTTAGCAGCTGAACAACTTTAAATGAGTTTCTTAACTTCTCTGAGCCCCAGTTTCCACATCTACAAAGTGAGGGTAATACTTCACTACCTGATGGGAGTATTGGGAGTTTTAAATGAGAGTGGGATTATTGGGATTAAATGGGATTGTTCGGAGTTTTAAATTACATAAAAATGTGCACCTAGTATTGAATAGATGCTGGTTTCCCTCTAAAATGCAAGAGGTCTTCCAGTAGGAAGATACTTCTCATTAGGATTAAAGGGGATACATAGAAGGGTGGTAGAATAAAGAAAATTTAGTGAGATATGAACAATGATTCCAATAATCAAACATATGTCTTCATAGTTTCAAAGAGTTTCTTTATTCTTTATCTCACTAGTTCTTCACAAGAATTCTGTGAATCAGACAGGCTAACTGTTATTCCTATTATTCAGGGGAGGAACTGTAGCTCACAGAAATTAAATGGACTGATCAACATCACCTTGCAAGTCTATAAGGAGCAAATTCATTTTGACTAACAGTCCAGTGCTCTTTACATTATTTCAAGCTATCTGTCAATTCTAGACAGTTGACAAATATCAGTTGAAAGTCTAATGGATTCCAAAATTGTTTCTGAAAACTTAGCTTTGTTCTCAAATTTCCCATGATCTCTGGGAAGATTAAAAAAAAAAAAGAATAGATGTGGAATTAGTAGAATACCTCCTTTCTTGGGCAATTTCAGACTATTCCTGGACTCCTAAGAACCACCCTAAGCTCAATATACATTTCTTGGGGGCAATGGACCAAAGATGTTGTGTTTCTAATATCAAATGCACCATGTTTTGTTACCATTTTATTTCATTTTTAGCATATCTTGAATTGAAGTTAACTATTTGGAAAGGGCTTCCTTTCAACTACCATGAAAACTTTTGTTTGCTCTGTGTGGGCCAGGGTTCACATATTTCTGCCTTCTTCAGTGGCACAAATGGTTATCTCCCTCCCTTGGTTGATAATTAGCACATTCTATGTTATGATATCTATCTTGACATATATACCTTCTTTCTCTCTTTTGAGAGTATTAGTCCTCTAAAGATGGGGAAAATAGCATACTTCTGTGCTCTCAATGCCTAGCTGACAGTCTGCCATTTAATAGCTTCTCAGTAAATTCTTAACAGCTTCTGCTGCTTTTGAGATACTATTCAATGTTGGCTTCTTAGGAAAGATTCATTTGAAAATATCATACAAAAGAGGCTGAGTTTCAGAATAAGCAATAACTGTTACCTCCCTCCTTGTACAGTGAATAATTGTTTGAGAATTCTTTCTTAGAAAGAAACAATTGCTAGGAAGATAAAGGATGCTTAGGAAAGCACTGGTAATTATCACGTCCACTTGAAGGCAAGAAAAGGTAAAATAGGTCCTACAGTCTCTAGCATAAACATGAGTCTATTGAAAATTACGTCTGAGACCAGAACAGTCCAAAATAACGTAGCTTTCTCAGGTGAAAAAAGCCTTTGAGATAATGTTGAATTTCTTATTTCTAAAGCGTAGGAACAGACTGTGTTTTATTTGGTCCCTACAAATTATAGTGATTTGGTTTCAGCCTGAGCAAGCACCACAAGCAAATACTGGCAGGCAGAGTCTCTACAGGAGTGGTCAAACAAGTCAGTTTTCATTTCCTTCCAAGCCTTAGTTTGGCTGATCTATCCATAGAAAAGCAGAACAAAAGACAAGGGATTACTGCACCCTTAAGTATCCAAGTGGCTCATTCGGCTCAGGGGTTATTTTTAGCAATCTGGCTCACACGGAGGACTTCCTGCTCTACTCAGCAAATGTGCAAATGGAAGCTCCAGGACTGTAGCAGTAGACATTGATGGAGGTTGTGATCAATGATTAGACTCCTAAGCCTGTTGTGTTTTTGATCTAGCCATGCCTTTCAACCACGTGGTGAACATTTAGCTCTGAATAGGCTCATCCTCGTCTTCATGTGCACATTCTATTTGTAGATGTTGCTATGAGGACAGACTCATCAAAAATGACTGATGTGGAGCCTGGGGTCACCAATTTTGCATCTTCAGCAAGGGCAGGCCGCCGGAATGCCTTACCAGATATCCAGAGTTCAGCTGCCACGGGCGAAACCTCAGATTTGCCCCTCAAACTGGAAGCTCTCTCCGTGAAGGAAGGTAATACTCAAAATCCTCTTAAAATCAGCAGCACTTCTCTCTTCTTAACCAATGCTTTTCTCCGGAACAGTCTCTCTTTTAAATTAGTTAAAAGAGCTCTTTTTCTTACTTGTTTTCTTAAACCTCTCAGCTTTTGTTTAAGAGTAAGTGGATTTTTCAGCCTTTTTGAAAGTAGACAATTTCATCTTTTTGTCTCATGATGTGTTTGTGGAGACTGAAGTTTTATTATTCATTGAATGTATATAGTTATGCATAAGGCTCATATTTGGGAGTGCAAATGTGAAAAAGTATGATCCTTCCCTCAATGAGCTTGCAAAATTTATTGATAAGCACTCAAATAAAATAATTTTCCTCCTGCCATCCCTTGACAAATTACTTTGGAAGCTTCTGCTTCACTATAGAATGCTATAAGCCCTTGTACCTCTCATATCTAGCAAGAATATTACCATCAATTACAGATGAGATCTTTAAAGTGAATCTTGGTATAAAAGGGGATCATTCTTCAACCAAGTGGCAAAGGTAGCATTAAGAAAAAGGTAGAGCTGTCAAACCATGAAAAAAAGTCCTGGGTCTTTCTCCCCATTGCTTACATACAGTTTATATAGCTTCTAGAGTTTAGTCTTCCAAAAATAAATATAAGAATACTTTCAATGAAGTGTTGAAAGTGTTCATTTAAAAATGCTCATAGATATTTAGGGGAAAAAAAAGAACACATGAATCAAAGTTAAAGAAAACTTTACTCATAAATATTAAAGATAATTTTAGTTCCAAGCCATTAGCAAAATACTCGTGCCTTGTGCCCCATTTTAGAGTCTCAGGTGGACTCTAGTATGCAGGTAGAAATTTATTCTTGGTGGCAACGAGACAAGGGAGAGCCAGAAGCTACTCCCATCTAGCCCATTCCTAGGAGCCCAAGAAAAGGGCTCTTGGTTCTTTGCCTCAGGAGGTTCTATACTACCTGGTAAAGTTATAAATGTTCCTGGTTCAATCTCTATGAAATATTTATATCCTTGTCAGCCAGATTGTGGCCAGATCATGCAGTCCATGGTTACCTCACTTTTTTCCAAAGACCATTGCATTTTTCATATGGAACACTACACATGAGAGTAAAAAAGTACTCTTATACACATAAAATATTGTAAAAAGATAGAAAAGATAAAGGGAAGAAAAGAAATAAAAACATGTAATGTTTTTGGTCTTTTAAGTTTGAAAATGTAATATGACTATCAGAACATGATATTGCTATTGAAGGGCCCATTCTAAACTAGTGAGATGAAGAAGGTAATTACTTGTTAGTATAAAGAGCCTAATTAAAATTTATCTACCTTAAACACACACGCACAATCTTAATGTTTACTTACATGATGTACTTAAGCAAAAGAGAGCAAATATGCTGTGGGAGAGTCAGTAGTTTCCATTTTATTTTAATGACTAGAGACACCAGGATCTGAAAGAATACTGGTCCTGTTTTTATATTTTTCTTTAAATCATTTTTAAATATAGTCAAAGGCATCAATCAAGAAACTTAAGATGTTAAAAATAAAACTACATATAGCACCAGCTGTTAAAGAATACACGAAAGGATGGAAGACATTATGTGAAGTGAAATAAGCCAAGCACAGAAAGACATATACTTCATGATCCCACTTATCTGTGGAATATAAAAAAATCAGACTGCTAGAAGCAGAGAGTAGAATGGTGGTTATCAGGTGCTGGGAGTTGGAGGAATTGGGGAGATGCTGGTCAAAGTAGATGAAATTTTAGTTAGGCAAAAGAAATACATTCAAGTGATCCATGAGCAAAATGGTTAAGTATCATCAATAGCAATGTACTGTATGTTTGCTGATTGCTAAGGGAGTAGATTTTGAGCGTTCTCACCACAAAATATTGAGTATGTGAGGCAATGGATATCAGTTTGCTTTATTTAGCCATTCCACAATGTATGCATATATCAAAACATCATGTTGCACAGCATAAACATATACAATTTTTATTTGTCAATTTAAAAAAGAAAAAAGTAGAAAAAAGAAAAACATACATAAAAGGAAATAGGCTTACATAGGTAGATGGCATAGATAATGCTTTATTAACAAAACTACAAATAAGTAGCTAAGCACAAATATTATTAAGGATTTTTTAAATGAATAGTTTTCAATTGTTAATGAAAATAGAAAGCTAGAGTCTGTCTCAGATGTTATGGTTTTAATATTTTTGCTATTTAAAAATACAAATTCTGTCTGGGAGGCTGAGGCGGGCGGATTGCTCAAGGTCAGGAGTTCGAAACCAGCCTGAGCAAGAGCGAGACCCCGTCTCTACTAATAATAGAAGCAAATTAACTGGCCAACTAAAAACATAAAGAAAAAAAATTAGCCGGGCATGGTGGCGCATGCCTGTAGTCCCAGCTACTCGGGAGGCTGAGGCAGAAGGATCGCTTGAGCCCAGGAGTTTGAGGTTGCTGTGAGCTAGGCTGACGCCACGGCACTCTAGCCCAGGCAACAGAGT
>CAUYRT010022646.1:0-76288 GCA_963574885.1 Lepilemur ruficaudatus
GAATGGTAATTCTAATTTTAGCTCTTTGAGGAATCTCCAAATTCTTTTCCACAAAGGTTGCACCAATTTGCAGTCCCACCAACAGTGTAAGAGTGTCCCTCTCCACATCCTCGCCAGCTCAAAAAATCCCAAAACAACAAATGCTCTGGTAATTACATTTTGAAAACCACTGCTCTAACCACACTTGACTCCTCTTGGGTCCTTGATCATATCAACCTCATTCCATTCTCAGGGCTTTGCACTAGATTTCCCCACATCTCGGCATGGCTGGCTCTTTTAGTCATTCAGGTACATTTGGGAAAGACTTCCAAAGCATCTAGTTTAAAGTGGTGTCCCTGATTTATATTCACCACAGCACTTACCACTACCTAGTATTTCCCCATGTATTTGTTTATTGTCTATGTTTCAACACTAGAACTTGAGCACCCTGAAAAGTGGGTCTTGCTTTCTTGTTCCTGAAAATATTCTCAAGGTCTCAAACCATGCTTGCCAAATAATATACACTCAGTAAATATTGGTTAATCATATAAATACAATTGCTAAGGAATATTAAGTAAAATTGAATGGCCAACTGTTATTTCTACATTACTTTGCAGTTTTCAATTGGCACTTAAATACTTATCTAATCTAGAATAATGGAAAACAATATTGAATTGAGGGTCAGATAAGCTTGGTTTCACTGCCCAGCTTCATCATTGACTACCAAGTTTTACATCCTATCTAAGTCATAGCTTTCTTATAAAGGTATTCAAATTCAAATTCATCCAGTCAGCAAATACTGAAGCTAAGAATTCAACCTATATTTGATTGAAAGAGCACCAAGTTTTATAGCACCAAACTAGAGAGTAAGTCCATAAGGTCAGGAATTGCATCTGTTTTATTACACACATAATCACTAGTGCCTACTATAGTATCTCTTATAGAAGAGACACCCAATAAATGTTAATTAAAAGATAAATGATCACCATTAGTGAGTGATAATGGTATGTACCTCTATCATATTTGAATTTGTATTTTCAAGATTTTCATTTATTTTTAAAAAGTGTTATCTTTGGACATAAAATTCTATCTCAGCACTCTCAGTAACAATGATTCATTCCTAAATTCTATGCTATCTAATTAGATTTGTTTCTATACCACTCTTGAAAAAACAAGTACCTCATTATGATTTCAGCCCTTGTAAAGTAACTAGTTTTGATCAAAATATTTGCATTTTATTATTTCCATCACACTTCAGGATTTTTATTTTGACATAAGTATAATATTTCAGAAAGATCAAAGATGAGATACATATCTGACATTATGGGATATTAATATTTTATTTACCATGGAATCAAAGGTTGAGTTTTAATAATATATGAGATCAAGTGAACAATAAGCCCCTCTCGCTCTGTCTTTACTTCCAAACTATCTTATGGGATTCAGATGCATTTATAATACTGCTTCCTATTTCATCTAATAAGCATAAAGTTCTGAGACTTTTAAAACTCTTAAAAGTCATATATTTTAAGTGTTTAGAGTTTTGAAATTTTCTGTGGAAGCTAGTATAAAGGTATGAGTATTTTGTACTTGCTCTCATACACAAACACAAGCAGACATATAGTAGAATGTTTCTTCTGTTGACACATTTCTGTCTCTTTAAAAGACTCCCATAACAAATTCAAAAGGAGAGATAAGAGTTACATTTAGAACAGAATCATAGTCAACTGTAGGTTGATATAACAGCAAACAAACTATACATTTCTGATTAGTATGAGCAAGTTTCCATTAACAAAGCATTTGTTTGCGAGGATATATATGTCCATGCACATTTGTCTAGCCATCTATTTTTTCAAATTATAATTTTTGTTCCTAATTTTATGAGAAGTTAGAACTATGAGTTTCATACCTCATTGGCATTCAAGTGTTTGAAATTATAGAGGAAAAATAATCCCTATTCCAAAGGCCTCCAAAGAGTTTACATAAAAAGAGTGCAAAATAAAATCATGTTACATATGGATATCATCACTTTTGGGTGAGACATGAAAAGATGCTCAGATCTGGCATTTTAATTCTATACTTGGAGACATCCTGGAACCTTTATAGTTAGTGGACCCTGTATATGGAAAGACCTCAACAGATGTTCACTGTCAGAGTGGTTGGCCTCGGATTCTACCTACCTTCTTTCTTTTCTAGCGAGTTCACGGCATATATCTTCAGCCTCACTCTTACATATGGGTCAAAAGTGAGCAAGAGGAAAAAAGTAGAAAATTTAAGCTTCAGATAACAAGCTGAAAAGAAACAGTGAATACTTGTCTGCTTTGCTGAAATAGAGAACTATTTAATATGTCAAGGGATTTTAGATTAATTCACATTTGAGGCAGATATCTCCTGTTCAGATCAATGAAACTTTACTTACCAATGGTATTATTCCTGATTTACCTTTAAGGAACTTCTGAGATCTAATACAACAAGGCAAGCTTATACTAGATATGATCGCAAAGAGAAGGTGGAGGATTTGGCTCAGAAATAGGACAGACTAAAACAAAGAATGATGAAGTTTCACTATAATGCCCAAAGAAGATTATGGCTATGTTCACTTAAGAATGAAACAACTGATCAATTGAAGAGTGGGGGTGCTGACTTGGAGGCCACTGCTCTGATTTTTATTTGTGTTTGACTTTGGAGAAAAAAACACCCTTTGAGATTTTCACTTTTGTATAGTTGCTCTGGTATGAGTTCTATACATTATAATTCAGAACATAAAGAACAATATCAGAAAATAGTATCTGCTTGTTAAAATGCAAGAATTTAACAAATTACTGTCTTGAAAATATGACGAATTTGTTTAACCTGATGTTCATTGGCATTTGTCATAACTCTGTTTAACATAACCACCTAGAAATGATTTTTTCTACCATAGTTTTAAACTATGTTAGAATAAAATTGAACAATACATTCATGACACATTTCAGAAAAATTTCATTTTTTGCAAGCATACATTTGTTTTCCCAAATTATTACACAAAGACATGATGGAAATTTCCAGAAAAAAATAGCCATTAATTAGGAAATCTTGATTAAATTACCTAAGAAATAAATGATATTAGTTGTGTTTACAATTTTGTCTTTATAGACATTTAGAATCTATATGATTGTTTAACACAAAATAGCATTGTCACAATCAATACTCTACAGCAGAAATTTCATCAAAACTTGTATAAGTATCAGTACATCAGTACAGGTATAAAAGTCTTTTACAAAGACAATGAAATTATCTTAACATGGCATCTCAAATACAAATTCACACTTGACCTGGCTTCTCCCATTTGAAATTATATTTTTCAGTGATTTAAGAGAGTGAGTTTCTTATGTTAATAATTAAATAACATTTTCAAATTTGTTTTCTGCCATTTATAATCTTAATAGAATAACAAAAAAAAGAAAGCTTAGGGTAATTTAGGAGCAATGAGTAGGTCATAGACAGAATATAAAGGAAGTGAGAAGCATGTGGCTTACACTAAAGCTGATAAGAAATGTACTGATACAGAACCATAGAAACAGTGCACAAAATCTTGGCCTTGCGACCAGCCAGTCCGTTGGCCAGAATTCTGTGAACAGTTGTGATGGCTCTATCCCAGTGCATCTCTTTCAGTTATAGAAGTCAGTGATAAAGCTAATACAATAGTGAAACATGCCTTTAGATGAATTATCTCAGTGCTTGAATAAAGCCCAGAAGCCAAAACCAAACCTAAAGTATACACACAAAAGAGACAGTGTTTCATTGGGTTGAAAACGGCAGTAAAACACTTCCAGATGTATTCAACAATTGGTGCCCCCATGTACACATTTTGGATGCCTTGTGAAACTTTCCTTTGCTTAATATTTTAGTTACAATATAAAATATTTACAGATGCAATTTGACCAGATAAAAGCAATCATTGATAACTTGGAGATAATACTACAATCATGTGTGCTGTAAGAGTAATAATCAATATCTTCATCTTGAATTTTTAGAAGCATCTTCCATATGAATTTACTCACAGTAATGCTCCAATATGATTATGTGAAATACAGAGATCAGACTTTTAAAACCTCTATTCTTCAAATGTAGACTAGCTAAAAATGTAGCTCATCAGAGGTGTGTTGGTACTTCCTTTCAGGTCTCCTGAATATCAATCACCTAGCAGCTCTTTCCACTAAACATCTAGCAATGACAGATATGTGGGTTGTAGGTGAGAAATCCACCCTGAAGTGGCTGCAACTTTGTGAATACTCCCATACCCCCAAGCTGTGAAATTCTCCAGCCTGCTTGGAGGGGGTCCTGACAGAGCTATATGTGGGGGACAGAGAGGATGCCAGATGGCAGTTTGTGAGAAAATCTGGGACCAAGGCAGTCAGCCAAAAACAGTGGACTAAAAAAAAAAAAAAGGATGATTACCAAGAATATACCCCCCCAGTACAAATGAATGGAAGATGAATTATGGTTCTCTTCCTCATATAGGTATAAATATTTCAAGCAAGTTTTCATCCGTGTGACAAATAAAAGTTGTAAAAGTTAAAAAAGAGAATTTATATTGCACTGATTTATCTTAGTATCATTTTCTTTCGCTCCATTAGTAGTAAAAAAAAAAAAGAGAGAGAGAGAGAGAGAGCCCATGGACAAGGGGATTGTAGGCAAATTTACAAACAAAGTAATGCAAAAATTTTAATTTTATCATCAGAAGTACACAAGAATGCTTCAAGGAACTACTTTCTACTTGATTTGTGAGTAACAGAGGCATTTCCATTGTATTGATTGCTATTGTGTGCCTTTATCACTTTTATTGTTTGCTGCAGTATAGCCCTTTGAAGGTCTGCCAAACCACTGCGGCTTGCTCAAAAGCAGGGCTGAATTTTAATTAAGCTGAGCCAAATAGACACAGAACAGTTGAACTTGATTAGACCACTTGTCCTGATGCACACACAGAGGGCATTCAGCACACTTATTTTAATAACTGACAAAGTCAATTCATATATTTGGTGAAATTATCAAGATAAAAACCACTGTTTGTCAACATACTCCTGCTACATAAGACTTCTGCTTCTCTATTTCAATCCAATAAGCTGTCAAGGAGAGCTGAGAGGGTAGGTAGCCAGTGAAGATATATGTGCCATTATATTTTGATAACAGTAATATTCTATATTCCCTGAGAAGAAGCAGTATATGAGTTCAGTAATTAGGATTCAACAGGATAGTCTAAGTATAGAAATGCAAGTGTGTGTGTGTGTATAAATGTATGTGTGCATGTGTATTGCTTTTCTTCTCCAATATTTCAACTGGAAGAGAAGTTTACCATAGTATTTAACCCAGATAAGGGAGCAGACGGAATGTCAGAATTTCATGAATTTTTATTTTTGATACCTCAGGAAAAACAAAGCATCCAGGTTTCTGGCTTCAGCAGAACTGTGCCAAAATGTGTTTGCACAGTAACTTCTGAAATCAGCCAGTGTAATTTTCCCACACAGCATGGAAAGCTGAGTCCCTGATAGGTCCAGGTTTCTGCAAAGTGAACTACTGTTAAATTGACTTTGCTGCTAAGTTAGACCACGTAATTGAGATACTCTCTGAAAACAACCCTCCTGAATAGACTTTCAGACTCCAAAAAACCCGCCTTCTCTAAGAGAGCACTGGTCACAGGCACTATTTCAAAAACCATGCACTAAGGAGCTACTTTTTCCATATATACGCATCCAGGGTGATGGATATACAGATTCTAACATATGAATAAGCTCATATTTCTCAAAGAAATATTTTCTCATTGAAAATTCAAAGATAAAGTCTCTAAGCTGAAACAAAAATTTGCATATACACCGGGGTGCAAATACGTTGCAAAGAGTGGCTCTTCCTTTGACAAATCTAAATCACTAAGTCCTTAATAGAATTTTGCACTTTATTTCCCAACATCCTAATACCAATTGACTATGTTTAATCCTAAGAAAATAATCCTCCCCTCAGGATTAGCAAAACAAAAATTTAGTAAATTTCTAAATAAAAAGGGCTATCTTTTCCATGCAAGGAAGTAAAGTGGATTTTAAAAAGAAAACAGAATATGAAGTTCTCATCTTTGACAACAGCAAGAAAAATGAGTATACTTGAAACTACCCCTTTGTATGTTGTGATTTTACTCTTTATTCCCATCTTCATGGGTGAAGAAACCAGTTTTGTGATGATCCAACTAAAATCCTTGATACCTATATTTTTAAATAAGTCATTAACTAGAAAGAACATAGACTTTGAAGCCAGACCATTCTGAATTTGAATTTTATCTATGTAATTTTCTAGCTATATTATTTCCTCCAGTTTCTTAACCTCCATTTTATTAGGTATAAAATGGGAAGAAATATCACCTTAGGGGAAATGATAATATATAAGAAGTATTCCATTTAATTTCTACATAATGCATTAAAGAATTTTTAAATGATTTTTAGTGGACAAAATTTTAATAGACTCACATGATAGGAAGTAAGTTTCCATTCCATGAACCCTAACATCTATTTTAAAAATTACTCAGTTAGCTCTTAACTTTTAGGCACAACTCTCAGGGTGTTGCAGTATTGGCATGTGGTACATACTCTTTGATTTTATTTTTCTTCCCCATGGAGCCCATTGTCTACCAGTTTATGTCTAATGCATTTAGATCTACCTGCGGCTAATGCAACATGCATAATGACCTTCATGAGTCTATCCTTCTTAGCGATATGAGCATTTCATTTTTCAATTTCTATTTATTTTCATAAAACAAATGGACTTTTTAAAAAAGTGTGCTCTTTAGGCAAAGATGGAAATGTTACCCATACTGAACTGTTGATTGGTATTCAACACCTTCATAGAATAACCTGAAGTCTTTATTTCACACCTGTTATCCAAAGTTCAGACTGTGGTTTACCAAAGGCCATTTAGGGATGGGGATATATAATATATAAAATGATGGGTTATCTTAAAGTCAAATTTACAGAACAGTAAAGAACATTTTTGTGAATATGTGTTATGTGGGATGACTTAGTTCCTAATGGTCATGCATTACTATGACATCCCCATCTTGTTACTCACTGTTATTCAACCCTATCCACAATCTTCCATTACAGCAATCATAATTGTTCATTTTATATTGATGCTACAGATTTTCTTGTTTTCTGTCTACCTCCCTTATAGTTTGTAGGATCTACATGGGCAAGGAGCACCCTCTTTTGATTATAAATACATATAAATCATTTCAAAACAGCACCTATCACTTATTCAATGCCCAGCAAATATTGTTGACTGAATCCCAGATGAATAAAACCTAAAGTCTGAAGGATAAGCTTCCAATTCAGGGAAGATGAAGAGCATCTGTTTTTTATCTTTCTCCCTGCTAATTATTTTCACTTAAAAAATGATTTTCTTATTGGTTCAAATCATACCCAGTGTACATTTATTCAATTTTTTTCATCAGATCAAAAAGGTAGAAGAGACCTTGAGATGTTGTTATTGCCTTGAGGTACTGCTATTACTCAAAGCATTCAATAAACATTAGCTTTTTCCCTAAAACTCTAGAGGTCTCATGAAATTCAGATTAGAAATTTAATCTTGCCTAGAGGGTGGAAAAAAGTGACATCTGGAAATGATTCTAATATATAACCCCCAAATTATCTTTTACAAATATTTATTTGTGTAACATAGCAAATCCTCTCTCTGGGGATAAGGGATTTGCGTTTAGCATGCTTGGTCAGGGACCTGTTGATGTATTGGTTAGGATAATGGATAAAGAGGCAAAACTGGAAAAGTTCTGGAGAATAGGTGGGATGAGAGTCAGAGAAGGGATAGATGCATGATACTTAAATATTTTGGCCACTAGTGCAGAATTTAGTAACTATCACAATTAATTTTCAGTTTATTGTTTTTTTTTTAAACATAAGAATTTGTTTCTTTGTAGTGTGATATTGGCCTGAAAATGACCACAGGGTGACCCAGCTTTGTGTGAGTTACAATCTTAAAGGTAGCTTAGATGTCTTTAAAGTCTTACTGTGCATCCAATATGGTAGCCAATAGTCACACATAGCTATTTAAAATTAAATTAATAAAATTTAAATTAAATCTAAAATTTAGCATCAAGTCAGCTACATTAACCACATTTCAAGTGCTCAATAGCCACATGTGGCTAGTGGCTTCTATATTGGAGAGTGCAGATAAAGAAAACTTTCATTATCATAGAAAATTCTATTAAACAGCACTTTTCTAGAACTTTGAACTTATGTCACACACAGGCTATTCAAATGCTCTTTGTCCTATTAGTGTCATTAAATATTCCAAGAAAAATATTTTATCTTCTTTTATACTACCTGCAGTGGTAAATAAAAAATACTGACAATAATGGCACATTTTTATGCCTTCAGTGACTCACTTCCAGAAATCTGGATCTTCTGTTGTTGAAACTTTTATAAGAAAGATTTTTGTGACCTACTTTCATTTCCTCACTATATTACTTGGCTACTATATTCATTCCAGATTATCATTTTTAATCTATTAAATAATCTGAAAAATGTTTTCAAATTATAATCAAAGCTACTTAGTGGATAAGATATCATGAAAATAATGAATACCTATATTTTGTGTCATTTTTTTGTTTATATCAGAATAATATCATATGGAAGTATAATGTAGTGTTAATTAAAATATAATACAAATAGATGGACAAAAAATGCCCTCAAAAAGACATACCCCAAGGTCTGTGCCAATTGGAAACTTCTAAATATGTCTGGGACAAGAGGAAGTACATTGTTCCTAGGCTAACACTAATTCTTGTAAATCATAAATCATGAGGGAAGAGAACCCTGGAAGACATGCTTTAGATTAGTGGCATTGCTAGTAGAATATTGAAAGTAGAAAGAGGCGATGATGAACATTTGGATAATTTAAATACTGCTTTAAATGAGTGAGGGAGAGTTGTCAAAATGGTGAGGAAAGGGGAAAGGACAAGAATCCTAGGGCCTCTTTGGAGTAGAATACTTTGATATCAAAGCATTCTATGATACAGGAAGGAGAAAATTCCCACATGAACAAGTATTAATAACAGTGGAAGGACAATTAAGGAAATTTTAGTTTGGGAGCCACCCTAGTGTTCCAGATAATTTAAATACTTATGTGGGAAGAGAGATGGAAATTTCATCAAAGTGAATAATAGTCAAGGGTTCATCCAAACCAAAGAATATGCATGTCTATTTCATATTTGGAGAAGTTATCTAAAATGGTTACAACATATTTACATCATATGTAATGACAGTTGAATTCAAGATTCTTCCTAGTTAAAATGTATTGCCCTCTAGTTAAGAATGATGTATGACTGCATTGCTGATATGTTTAAAAACCTTGAGCCAGAGTAGCTAGGTAAAGTACCACTAAGGTCGATGACACTCAGGTTTAGTGGTAGAAGCACTAATCCTGTGGTTAGTGCACTGCATTTCAGTACTGACCTTATGATCCAGGGTGAATAATTTGATTGATTGGAACCTCCCTGAAATATATCCCAAGCTCTCTCAAAGCAAAATGTTAAAAATAAATGGAACTCATGCCCTTGTTTGAATAGAAGCTTCCACAAAAGAAAGGTACTGAATGCAAACAGTGTGGTGTTATATTTTGATTACTGAAGAACACCATATGAATAATAATGTTTACCAAGTGCTTCCTGTATTCTAAGTGCTTTACATGTAATGACTTTGTTAATCCCCACAACAACTCTGTAAGAGAGGTACTATAATTATCCCCACATTATAAATGAGGAAATTATAAGACTGAAGCCAAGTTTTGATTTCAGTGCCCATCAGTTGGTTCCTGAGGAACATTCTCACAAATGATTATAGCAAGCTGCCCAGAGGACCTAATGAAAAGTACAGATAGCAGCAATGAGTTAGGCAGCACCACTGGAAAACAACTGCAAATCTAAACAGACAATAGATACATATCACCTATACTGAACCTGTTGTATTCGGAACAATGAAACTGAAAGAGAAAACAGATGCCCTCTGCCTCCTTATATTTTAACTGATCAGTTCTTGAAAAAAAATGGGGAAGAAAGAGGCATATATGCTCTATTCCCCAGTTATTATTTAAGAACCTGTTGTATTGTAAGATTTTAATATCTTACAATATTAATGATAGAATAAGACAGGGAAAGAAGGTAGGTGGAAATCCAAAAGCAGCAATGGGAGAAGGGGTTTGGAGAATAAGGAAGGGAATGGTAAAAGGGAGGACAGTATGAAAGAAACAACACTCCTCCTGGGCCTTAAAGGATTAGTAGGAATTCAAGAGCTGGAGAA
Source organism: Lepilemur ruficaudatus (assembly GCA_963574885.1). Classification (NCBI taxonomy): domain Eukaryota; kingdom Metazoa; phylum Chordata; class Mammalia; order Primates; family Lepilemuridae; genus Lepilemur; species Lepilemur ruficaudatus. The sequence continues at coordinate 10,314 of CAUYRT010022646.1, forward strand.
AATTAGGGGTTGAGCTAGTATACTTCAGGACTAGTGAAAAGTATGCACAAAAGGGAGAAGGTTTAGGCTACTCTTTGGTCCTTCCCCTTACAGTGAATGCCTACTATAGGCCAGGCCCTATTCCATCACTGAGAAGAAAGGTAGGTCTACATTTTTTGCCACATTTAGGTAGTAATCAGGAAGACAAGGCTGGAAGGAGAAGGGAAGAAACAAGGCTGGAAAGGAGAAGGTCTACAACATGGACCATCACCAAATATAGACCTCCTGCTAAAGAGTGTAAGAGAGATAAAAGTAGTTTGTATTATCCTGCCAACTGGATGTTAAGTGCCTTGAGGAAGGAAGGCACTTCCTAGCTTCAAACATTTTTAATGCTTCAATATATTTCTTTGTCTACACTTATCACAAAGAATTATTTGAGGGGCAATACGATATTATAGAACAAGTATTGGTTTAGGAGTCTTGAAATAGGACTGTTTCAATTTTCTTATCTGTGAAAAAGAAGAGAAGAGATTGTTATATCATTTTAGGACCCCTTTCAGATGTATTAGTTAAAATCCATTATTAGGTTTATCAATTATTCAGTGTCACTCTTAATAAGGAGTTCTCCTTTGAGGGATGTGGCATGATGTGTAAGAAAGTACACCTGATCTCTTACCAAGGTAGTGTATTAGAAGCCAGGCTCATTCCACCTGAAGCATGGGGCTAAGCACAAAATTTTATTAGATTTCAGATACTTGACCCTGCAGGCTTAGCACATTTGTTTGTGGGGGTGGGTTGGAAATAAGGAATGTGTATGCTGTAAAAAAAGAAAAGAAACTACTCAGGTGACTCATATATGCATCTGCCTTCAACCCAATTGCAAATCCCTTCTTGCCAGAAAACTCTTACTCTGGAGTATTTCACATAAAAAGTCAAATCAACAAACTAACTGCAAGCATCATAAATGGACAGTGTGGCAGAGGGAGCAGAGAGTGAGATTCATGATATAAACTAGGTGATTCTAACTCCAAGTGTTATATGCTTGATGAAGCACTTCTGTGGGAAATTATTAATATAGGTAATTAATGAATATAGGTAATTAATAATGAGATAGGATAATCTAAATAGAGAACATAGTACCAACTGAATATAATAAACTTCACACATGTTAACAAACATTTGACTTAGTATATAAATACAAGGGGGTAAGAATGGCCAGCAACATTTAGTGGAGTGGGAATATGAACTAGCTTAATCAGTAAAGATGTGCTGGAAGAAACATTAATTTGAAGGGATGAGAAAACTGGGATGGCAGATAAATTGGTATGCTCACATTTGTGAAACAGCCTGTGTAAAGGATTGGAGGTGGGAGAAGAGAGCTCCCTCCAAGTGAAAGAGAGCCATTCCGTCTCAATGAATCAGCCATGGCTCTCTTGGGAGTCAAGATGATTTGCATGTTTGGTGACTGATGTAGATAGAGGTAGTAAATCACATCGAGTCCTAGCTGAAAGGCTCTGCCATCTCAGTCATAGAAAGATGAACATTTGTACTCTATACCTCAAATATTCACATTGTTCAAATGCACTACAATTTCAGGAATGAACTGAAAATATCCATCAGTCAATTCTGATGAACTTGGAACCCAGAGAACTCTACCACTGGGGATCATTTACCATTTCATGTGGTAGATTAAGGGCTTCAGGTATTTTTAACTTTGGAAATATTTAACAGGGTTTTTTTTCAATATACTGTATTTTCCCCCATAACACGTTGCCATTACCAAGGAGGAAACAAAACAAACATCACAACAACAAACTTTTTACCCAAGAGATTGAAATACATATTCTGTATGCTGGTAATTTTTCTTACTCTCTGTTTTCAGAAACATAATTATTTTTCTCTTTGCCTTAGGATTGCTGATTTTGCTATCAGATTAAGGCTAATGTTAAAAGTGAGAGCAAGAAAAGCAAAACATATTCTCCATGGAGAGTAATTCTATTACCATTGCTGGCCCATTCTTGTAGCTAAGAGGTATATTCTTTCAAGAAGAAAAATTGCTTCTACCCAAATAATGACCAGATATATTATCTTTAAGTATAAAAGGCAATGATGACACAATTAGCTTCAGAAGCTAGTGAATTACTAATAAACCAACATAAAATAGGGCAAAAAGGAAAATGCTAATAAAAAATACCTGGCTACACAGGAAAGTATATTAAATAAAATGTAAGAAGATTCATATTATTTTATTGTTCAAATGTCTAAAGATGGAAACAGTCTCTGTGAAAGTAGAATGAGGAGCTACCTAAGTGATGATGGTGTCACCTCATTCCCTAAAGATTTTAGATCCTGCCCCACTGTTGCCCTCTCCATTACATTTTGCTTGCCATAACTTCTGATACTTTAGATATCTACTGAAGACAATTCTCTTACCATCTTGGCATCTTGGCCTAGTAATTCATCAAACTCCTTAACTCCATAGATCTTGTCCTCTTCCCTGCCTTACCCACTTGGTCTCATGGCCATATCCTAGATTTTGTAATAAACTCAGTTTTAAGTATCACACTTACTAACCTCCATCTCTTAAGTCTCCAGCTGACTCTATCTAGTACCCCTATTCCAACAATTCTTTGATGTTACCAAACCCTGCAACCCATTCATTCTATCGGCTTTTCACAATCCCTTATGGCCTTCATGTCCTCAATTCTCTTCTTATCAAGCATGAACTCCATGGTGTATCACAAATACTTTCTTGAGTATATCCTCAAATCCCTCAATTCTGGTGCTTACTTCATAAATCTCAAACCCCAGCTACCACCAACTCTGTACTCATTCATCGTTCACTCCCAAGCTTTTGAAACTTTTGGAGGAAAACACATAATCATCTGACTAGTCTCTTTTTGTATCCATGACCATTAACTTCAAGTTGGCTGTTACTATGACCCAGAAATCTTACTTCCAATCTCAAATTTACCTACATATTGGAGAATTTTTTAAAAGTACTAAAACAAGCCATCACACCAAGATTCTGAGTTGTCTTAGTTACAATCTGGCCATTGGAATTTTTAAATGCTCCCTCAGGTAATTCTAATATGCAGCAAAGTTTGAGAATCTCCAGTCTAGACAAGTATTTTATCCTCTCCTCTTTTCTCAAACTTTCAACACCTCCTTCCTCACTCTCAGTCAGTGACCTTGTTTCTCATTTATCTGAGAAAATTGAAGCAATTAGCAAAGAATTGCTCCTCAGCTTGTCACCACATCTTCCCACACACCTGCATTGGTGCCCAACACTGTGGATCACCAGTCTGTGTTCTGAAGACAAACCAAACCTTGTGTGCTCTAGATCCCATTTCCTCTCGCCTACTCATGGATGTGGCTCTAGCAATTAGCTCCACTCTCTTCTGCATCACCAATTTCTTACTCTCTTCTGGATCATTCTGGTGAGTATTCTATGTCGTTATCGTCCCATCTTAAAAACATCCTCTCTTGACCCCATTTCCCACCCACAGTTACAGCTCCATTACTTTCTTCCTTTTTAAATGTGAAACTTGTTAATTTCTTAGTGCTTGCTCTTACCTCCAATTCCTCTCTGCAATTCTCTCTTGACCCAAATTTCTCCTTCTACTATGCTTTCACCCCCAACACTTCCTGAAACTACTCTTGTTGAGGTCACTAAAGGCTACCAAGTTGTTAAATCTAATTGTCAATTCTTATGTTTCACTTTCTTTGACAAATCAGCAGCATTTGATATAATCAGTAACTCCATCTTTCTGGGAACAGTTTATTTATTTGGCTTCCTGAACAGAGATCAATAAACTACAGTGTATGGGCCAAACTAAGTCTGCTGCCTCAGTTTGTAAATAAAGTTGTATTAAAACACAACTGTATTAATTTGTTTATCTGATATCTATGGCTGCTTTTCTGTTAAAAGAGAAGAATTGTGTACTTGCAACAGATAACTTTGGTCTGTGAAATTTAAAATATTTACTTCCTGGCCTTTCACGGAAGAAGTTTGCCAATGATTCCTGACTTCTTGACTTCTTTTTACCTCATTGTTCACTCTCTTTTTAGGCTCTTTAACCAGTTCCTTCTCATCTCTCAGGTCTCTTAATGTGGAGATGCCCCAGGACTCAGTCTTTGGCTCTCTTCTATTCTCCGTTTACAATCACTCCTTGGGTAACCTAATTCAGGCCCATAGCTTTAAATTCCTTATTTCCTGGAATGCTCCCTTGAACTCCAGATTTAATGACCAACTGCCTATTTGGAAACTCCACTTTGATGTCTAAACATATGTCAAAATTACTATGTTCAAAACTGAATTTCTGACCTTCTTCCGTATCTGTTCCTCCTGCACTTTCTCCCATATCGATAAATGACAACTCTATTATCCCAGAAGCTCAAGACAAAAACCCCGGATTCATCCTTGGCTCCTTCTTTTCTTTACCACCATACATATAACCTCTCAGCAAATTCTGTCATCTCTATCTTTGAAATAAATTCACAGTCCAACCACTTCTCATCACCTCTACTATTACTACCCTGGACGAAGTCATCATCCTTTCTGACCTAAACAATTTTAATGGATTCATAACTGGTCTCCCTGTTCTTTCCCTATCTCTCTCCTCTATACCTTCCATGCCAAACTTTCCTGAGTTTATATTCAATATAAAATTCAGGGCAATACTTCAAAAATATTGAGTCAGATGATGTTATTATGTCTCTTTTTCAAAGCCTTCCATCACATCCCATTTTACTCATGTTAACTAATACTCTTTTAACTTATAAGACGTTACATGATTTTTCCCTTTTATTGGTTTATTTTTTATTTCAATAGGTTTTGGGGGTCCAAGTGGAGTTCTGACCTTATCGTCTGTTCCTCCTCCATCCTTCATTGTGCTTCAACCACTCTGACTTCCCACCTCTTCCTTGACCATGCCATACAAGTTCATTCCTTTTGTCCTTTGCATTTGCTGTTACCTTTGGGATGCTTTTCCTGGACACACCTTCAAGCCTCAATCCCTTATCGCCTTTAGCTCTTTCTCAAATATCACCTACTCAGCAAAGTCTTCCCTGCCCATTCTATTTAAAATTGCAAGCCCCTCCCAGTATTGCATGTCCTACCTTCCTGGCTTTATCTTTCTCCAAAGCATTTACTACCCTGTAAGATATTTCATATTTTACATACTTATATTATTTACTGTATTTCTCTTTACATTAGAAAATATTCTCAATGAGGGTGAGATCATTATATATTTTGTTACTGCTGGATCGCTGGTTAGGAGAAGACCCTCAATAGGTGTTCATTAGTAATTGAGGTACTGATTGAATACTTGGAGTGAAAGAAGACAATTAATTGGAAAGTTGCTCAGTTTTTCTTTTTTGACTTCTAACACTCCTTCAGCAAATTCCCAAAGACACATGTACCCTAATTCTTTTGAGCTCATTCAAATATTTATTGATCTCACATTCGTGCCAGATTTCGTGCTACAGCTGGGAAATGTCAGAATGACTTAGATCAATGCTGTTCAACATGATAGGTTAACTAAAGTGTTATGAAATCCAGGAAGTGTTCAGGTAGAGGTCTCAAAGAAGGCACCACAAAAGGGGCAACCATTTGCTATCTTCAAAAATAACCCAGCATTTCCCAGGACAAAGCTGAGTTGGACAAGGGGCAGGAAGAGCACTGGCAAAGCAAATATAATGGGGAAAGAAGTAGAGGTATGAATCGAGTGTTTACCACAATACTTCCATACAGCTGAATCATATGGTGATTTTGGAAGGGATTACAAATTACAGGGCTTGAGACTGAAGAGATGAGCATTGGCCAGATGACATCATATTAAAAATGTAAGCGGTGGGGACATAATAATTTTCTTGAATACAAATTAACTTGACATTTATGGTGGAATAGCCCCAAATAAACCATACTTTGAATCAATATAGAAAATTCTCATGTTCCACTTGGCGTGCATTTAAAATGTATATGCACATTCCATATGTGTTTACCTGTGTTTATATCTATACATACAATTAGGCTCATACTTCCATCTATATCTCCTCATATTCCTCTCCAAATAAATATACTATATCTATGCTACATTACATCCAGGAGCTGGTAATGCTCCAATTTTAAACTAACTAATATTTAGAGACAAGAGGCATGAAGTACAAGAGTAAATATGCCTGAGTTTCAGGACACAGTCGGCCATTTATGAGCCAAATGGCATAGATCAAGTCTCTTAATCCCTCCTGTGTAAGTCTTTTTATCTATAAAACACAACAAGATAACACTATCCCTCACAGAGATTGCTCTAAGGATTAAAGGAGGTAATGGAAAATTTCTATTAAAATAAAAAATTTATAAAAAAGATAGTAGTAGTAATAATAATAGTAGTACTAAAGGAAACCTTAATTCAGGATTTATACATATCAGATATTGATAGAGGTTTCTTTAACCAAAATTCAAAGTAGAGTTCAATTTTTATAATTGTATTAAAGCTTCAAGAATAGAGATGTACATGAAAATCATGACAATGTGTTTAGTATTCATTAATTTATTTGACAAATATTTATTGAAAACTATTCAATCACAATTAATGAGCAAAATTGAATGTTTATTAGAGGCCATATAATGTTCTATACTTACTTTTCTTATCTTATTTAATCATCATAAAATTCCTGTGGGGGAAATAGTATTATCTACATTTTACATATGTCAAAAAGGAAACAGAGATTTTCAGTAACTTGCAGAGCATCACACAGCCAACCTGGGGAAAAACTACGAGTCACATCTAGGTCTGGTTTCAGTGCCAGCATTTGTAACCACTATACCAATTTATTCTCAGCACTTGGTTCCCTCTGCAGGCCCATAGTAGACACTCAAGAAACTTGAATTTAAGTGAAATTATATGATTAACTCACTGGCAATAGCACAATTGTAAAACAAATGAATTCTTTCCAGAGAAGTCTCTTTTAACTTTTCAAAATTAATGTTTTCTTTGTGCCTGGGCCAGACCATAAAACACAGGATACACTGTGAGTTTCTCAAAAACAGGGAAAATGACTGGTTCATCTTAGCTAAACAGTTTGCAAATAATGGACATGCAAAATATGTATTGAATGAATGCACCAGAGGCTAACCATAACCCAGGTACAAGAGTTTTAAAAACAATGATAATTACCACATCAGGTATATTAGTAGAAAGAAACCTGGGCTGATGGGTTCTACAAAATTACAGAGAGTCATTCAATTTATAAATTGAATAACTGTAATAAATAAATATCCAAAGACAGAGTTAGCATCAGCAGTGCAGAGTAGAAGAAAACTAATGAAGATCCACAAGTCCAGCCTTTAGACATTTTACCTAATCAGTCAGAAAAAGTCAAGTCAAACATATTTGTCTTACCCAAAACCAGGATTAAGGTGTTTTATACAACCAAGCTAATGAGTTACACTGGAAAATTGTAAAATATGAAGCTGTGGTGTTTCGGCAGGAAACAAATCTTTAGAATAACCAATTGTCAACTATTCCAGCACATGTAAAATCACACTATTAATTAAAAGGAAGATACTTCTGGCTTAATTTTCAAAAGTGATTCCCAAAAGCAAACAGCAGTGTGTGCCATTGCCATGATGCATTGGTTTCCGATAGGTAGAGAATTTATTCATTCAATAAGTGTTCATGAGTACATTCAATGAGACAGTCATTGTGTCATGAATGGAAAAGTAAGAACACAAAGGCTCTGTTCTCAAGAATTAGTTGTGATGTATGGGTACATAAATATATACATATATATATATATCTCAATTATTTTAGAGTTCTTGGCTTTCTGTCTATGCCAATAACGGCAGCCCCACGTATGACCTTTCTCGCATTACCAAATACAGATAGGTCCACTTAAATCCTATGTTAAATCTGATGCTAAAACTTGCAGTTCTCCTTACTTTCCTCTTTGAACACACACACTCTCTCACATATATCTCATTGATCGTTCTGCCAAATCCTAGGTTACATTTTTCTTCTAAGCTTAAATGATTAATGAATTCTTCCAAGACTAATGAGCTCGATAAAAGAGAGATCTAGCATTGCTCAATAATTTGGTACTCTACCCATGTATTAGTGAAAAAACACAGCCATGCATTGATTATTGCTAATGATATCATGGTGCTTTAGCACCTGCAATCCTTGTCTTGCTCTTGTAGGTCATTGGGATTTATAGATTACCTGCTAGAGATTACAAAAGAGAACCTTGAGTAGCAATGGCAGCACATTCCCTTTGACTCCAAGGAACTGCTTCATCAAGAATTCTGAACTTGTCTCACCAAAATCATTCCTTCTTTATTTGTCTATGTATTTTAAAACTATGAACAAAAATCACTCCAAATTTTCCAATTACTCGGCACATTATAGAAACTTTATAGATAATTTAGGAGTGATGATAGGGCAGGGGAACAAAATCCTCACTTCTGATGGTGGTTTTCCTTTGGTAGAACAATGTAGCTCTGTATTGGGCAGTGGCTCGTTACTGAGATGGTTGTGAAACAGGAAATCCATCACACCAGCCACGGAAACAAATAAAGCCCATGTCTCAAGGGATTCTTCAAAATCAGGGAAAAAGGTGTAGCTTAACTACATTGAAAATTCTATACTCCTCTTTCCTTTTTGATTTGTTTTTCATGACACTGGACATACTACATATAAATATTCTACATGTGTTTTTTTAAACAGGTGTTATGTGGCTGAAAAATGAGATGACTGTAAAGGATGAAAATTATATATATATATATGGGTTTGATAAAATATGGCAAGATATGCTTTTTAAGAACTTACAAATTTTTTTAAAAGTTTTTTGTTTTTGTTTTTGTTTTAAGCCTATAGCACTCAGTATTCTCGGGCAGTCTCCCAACCAAGTACTAACCAAGCCCAACCCTGCTTAGCCTAAAAATTCAATGTTTTTTTTTTTTTTTTAAAGAACATCTTTGAGGAAAATTATTTTGAGGGCTTGTAACACCAATGCTATTGTTGCTTTTTATTTCACATTCCCAAAGCTTACATATGCACATGGTATATTCATTAAGTTAAGAATAGCTAGAATATCCAGTGGAAAAGACTGGAACTTATATCTTCTAGTGTGATTGGCATGATAACTGATATACAGTATATACTCTTCAATATTTGTTGAAGGAATTAATGTTTGTTAAATAAATTAACTAGCTGTTCTTGGTGTCCCTTTTTGGTTCATTTCTAAATCCTTATTTTCTTTTTCTAAAACAACAATGAAAAGCTAGCTTTATTGATATATAATTTATAAGACCATAAAATTCACCCTCTTAAAGTGTATAATTCAGTGATTTTTAGTTTATTCAAAGAGTTGTATAACCATTACCACCATCTAATTCAGAACATTTTCATCACCCCAAAAAGAAATCCATGACCACTGGCAGTCATTCTCCTTTCCCCCAGCCTCAAGCAACCATAATCTACTTTCTGTCACTATGGATTTGCCTAAATCCTTATAAAAGAGTGAAACTTGGTACAAAATTTAGATTTTCATGTCAGGAGAAAAACATAAAAGTTTTTAAAGATGAATGGAAATAAATAAGCAAAAACATTATCTATCCAAAGACCCAAATATGTAGTGCTACAGTATAAAATTTGTATTCCTGAATAATTTGGAGCAAATTTCTTAGTTTAATGAGGAAATTAACATTAAGGAGAAAAACAGTTGGCATTGCCGCTGTGAGAGTCTACAAACTGTAATTTTTTCAAACGCCTTACCAAGACCAGCCAAGATTATAAACCTAACAAACGTCATCATAGAAATTAAAGTGCATGAATAGATGGGATTAAAAAATTAGTATGTGGCTATTAAAGTATTATGTTCTAAATCTTCCAAAAACTAGGGGGGAAATGCCTACACCAAATAAAAGAGTTTCTATATAATGGCAAGTTGGCTTCTAACAATGTCTTGAAATTCAATGTTTTGCCTGAGTAACTCAATTTATATTTCCAAGTCTCTTGAGATTGAGACTCGAAATCATGTAACTTCAAGTAGAAAATTCAGGAAGCCAGAATGAGAAATAGCATGATTTAATAGTTTAAGAAAAGTCTGGAATAACAAAATTAATTTCTAATACACATTTTTTCTCTGTAGGTTTTGGTAAGTAACCAAAACCCAGGCTCAGGAGTCTTTTTTAAATGGATAAATAAATAAAACTAAAAATACACCAATTTCACACCCTGCAATATCTGGTTTAAGGCAGGTTGAAAGGTATGTTTTAGACTTCCTCTCAATTAGTTTGCTTGATCATATATTTAATAGTATATGGCCTTGATATAAAAGTCAAAGTATGAGGGATAGATGGATGGATGGTAAGATAGATAGCTTTTACTATAGGAAATACACCAAAAAATTCAATTGTTCCATTGTTAGAAGTGCTTCTTATTCAATAAATTTGTCACAAAAGTATACAATACCTAATATGTTTAATAACTAATCATTTCTAAACAAGCATACAAATAAAATAACAACTTGTATTCTCATCATTGTTGCTGGTTTGGTATTGCCTCTGCAAAGATCCCCTCTCCATATGTGTGTACATATGTACATGCATACATACAAATGCATACATGTATTGCATACACATAAATTTGCATAACATTTGTGGAATTTTGATTTTTGCATTTTTCACATAAGCTTGAATTTTGAGCAATGCCACCATATTTATTATATTTTTGAATTGTATTTTCCTTCTACAAGATGCTTAATTCATAATGTGTCATATTATGAGAATACTGTGATTTATTAACAATTTCCCTTGGTTATTATAGAATCCTCTTACAAATGTAGTTTCTAATGTTAGCCTCAAAGTAGTTTGTGAGGCCTACCTTATTATCCCAGTTTGCACTGGTGTAAAAGAGGCTTGGGTACATCAATGATTTGCCTGCCTAAGGTCATAGAGTCAGAAAATGGCAAAATCAAAGCTTCCATACTATAAATAATGAATATGAAGTAACTCAAGATTTGCACTTTTGAACTTCCATATTATACTTGATGTCACTTTGTATTTGAACCTCCCTCCTCCAGTTAACAAAAAACTATAATTCATTAGCTAATACTTCTATACAGTAATAACTAATGGTTTATGGAAATAATGGCTCTTGACTAAGGATTGTCAATATTCTAAGTACATCCAAAATAAGGGATCAAAAAAAGTCACTAGCATGTAATTATATGTTAGATTTTATAAAGGAGATCTTTTCCTAATAGATATTCAAAATGACTTTTTAGATAGCACAAAAAAGAAATTCCCTTTTGTTTCACAATAAGCAGATAGCATGTCATCTGGCCCCACTGCCCTTATGAGAAAAGAATGCAGGAAGCCACTTATAGTAACTGAGGACAGACACCACAGGGACCAAAGGTGCAGGACACTCTCCCCCACGCACAAGATTTCTGTCGGTTTCATCAACATTTTTTCCTCTTTAAAAATTAAAATATAAGTAAAGATGATTTTTATTCCCCTTAGGGATTATTTGAAATAACCTTTCAGGTGGAAGATTTTTTTTCCACTTCAACGCACTTTTATTGAGTATCTCTTGCTTGTTAGACTTAGGCTGTGCGTGCCTACATTATAACACTCTCAAATACACATGCCAATATATAGTCAGACAACTGGTGATATTCATCTGGAAGTTAGATGTTGGGCTATATAATTCAGGAATGGTTTGATCTAGGTGTTTAGAAGTCAATTGCTTATAATGACAAGTAAGGCTGTGAGAATAGATAAATCCCCAAAGCAGTGAGTCTAGAAAGATAAGAGATTCAAAGACAGAGGCTTAGGGAAAGGTCTTTAATTTGATGTTTAAGAAGAAAACTAGTTATTTACTAGAAGTAGAAAGTTTTTTGTTTTTTTTCTTTAATAGCTTACCTTTCTCATTGGCCAATGGAATTAAGTATAAGACTTTTGATTCAGAAAAGCATGTAGATGTAAGGGTAAAGAAAAGGAAGTTAGATATAAATCTAAATACCATATTTGAGACTGAACATTTGTGAGGCTGAAAGAGGAATATAAGACTTAAGAAATGGAGTTGGGCCACTGATATATCACACTGGAGAGCATGTTTTATATGACTTAAATAAGGAATGGTTAGACCAAGTCCAGTGGGATGGAGCTACCAAGTGATGTGTTTAAAGGGAGGCTCATGTTGGTAGAGAAACCCCACATATTTTGAGTGGTAGAAGTCAGAAACTATTCAAGTGTTCATGGAACTGGCCAAAGAAGACCACTGTTTGGTCACTGCTTTGACCTAGCTTTTGTCCATTGGTCACTGTGCTACATCATTATAACGATCATTTTACAAGCCAAAAGGTGGAATTTGCATCCAAACTAAAGCTGACAAAAATTGAATAGGTTTGCCACCTCTTGTGGAAAACCATACATAAATCTTCCAATTAGCTATAATCTCTACACTATAATCACAATGGCTTTATTCATGATGCCTAAATGATTATGGGTAAAGTAAAAAGAAATCACGCTTAATAGGAAATATTAGTAATCTCTGGGGGGGAAAAAACTGAAAGTGCCTCTTTCAAGTCCACTGTAATTGTTCCAGCCAAAGTTTGATGCTGACTTTTTATACTGAAATTTAGATGATGATACTAGAACCAAATATTGAATAAAACGGTGTTTTAGCATCCAATATTTGCAGTTATATCTAAATAACTTTTGGGTTTGCTTAAGTGATACACTGCACCCATGATATTTATTATACAAAACACTGGTCACAAAAAACTTTTAAGACAGAGTCTCACTGTCACTCCAGCTGGAGTACAGTAGCATTATCATAGCTCACTGCAACCTCAAACTTCTGGGCTCAAGTGATCCTCCTGTCTCAGCCTCCTGAGTACCTAGGACTATATGTGCACGCCACCATGCCCAGCTAACTTTTCTAGTTTTTGTAGAGACAAGTTCTCACTCTTGCTCAGGCTGGTCTCGAACTCCTGATCCCAAGCAATCCTCCTGCCTCAGCCTCCCAGAGTGTTAGGATCATAGGCATGAGCCACTACATCCCATCAACAAAAAACTTTAAGAGTTCCTGCATTATACAGACTTATACCAAAAGCGACCTAGAAGGGAAGAGAGGGAAAGCTGGCAGATGACCATTTTAAAAAGCCACATAAGGAAGCCAAAGCATTGCCTATTAGAACGCATATGAATTGGTCAAGAAATAACAACATTGTGCCTTCCAGCAGCAAAGTTTGGCACTCTCTCAGTCACCCCTCTTCCCAGCTGTAGATGGCATCTGAACACCTCAAGGCAATCTCTTCTTTAGAATTCTTGTTCTGTCAGCTAATTGGAAGAAGAGGAAATAAGAACAAGAGTAATAACTTCTGTTCACAAGTGAATAATAAATAAAGAGCATCCATTTATGCTTCCAAAAACAAAGCATAACCATTTCTTTTCCAGAAAAGCAGTGAAAAAAAAATTGGCAATTATAAATGTTAAGGGTTCGGTTTCTTATAACAAACATTGCAAGTTTCATTAGATGCCTAATTATAAAGTAGCTATTTTTGCTCTAAATTGGGACCTATATGTATACATGTTTGAAAGCCAAGGTAACTAATCTTAATTATCTTAATATTTATTTAATAGCAGTGCCATTATGCAGCCCCACCACCTATTCCATTCCAAAGAATTACAGGGGTTATGCAGGTCTTTTTAGTACATGTCTAACATGGTGCCCCAAGAATAAAAGGCACAAAATAAATGTTTACCAAATCAATGAATAAACTGTCATGAAAAAAGGTTACTTTAAGATCATACATCATGAGAAAATTGTATTTCTAACAGTACTCGTTATGATAGATGGCTTTGCTAAATAACTTCATGGTATAAAGAAAAACAAAATCTCACAAGGACATAACCACTAAAAGCACACAGATTGTTTTATTATTTTTATTACATTAGCACTCGCATCCCCGATAGACAGATATCGCTACCTGGGCACATATGAAAGTTACACTGAAATCAATGCCAATCCTATAGGCAAAGAAATAGAGGATTTAAAATAAAATCAAGTGCAAGCCTCCTTGGTGTTACGCCAGTTCAATGAGTTGTGAAGTTTTGAAGCTGCCCTTAGAGACTATAAATTAATTCTGAAGGATTATTTTCCCTACTAGGCAAAAGGCAGAACTGAAATGAGGGAGGGGGGAGAAAAACCTCTGTTCAATTAAGTAAATTGCTTTATGTAAAAGGCATTTTTTTTTCAGACCTTGAGAGTTGTTGCCTGCTTTCTGAGAGACAAAAAAGCTCACATTACTTCTGCAAGCTCAATATGTTCTTAAATAAATGATCCAACTGAAACTCATCTGAAATTCTATATCTTGAAACGCAGGTGCTAATTTCAGGGTATTAAATACAACAAAAAGGTACTGATATTCACATTAATAGATAGCTTATGAACTCAGGTTAAATTCTATTACATGAGATGTTTAAAACAGAATTTTGAAGTTCTTCCTTAACCTGAGTTATGGGGAATGGGAGTTTTCTAGGCACAAATAAAAAAAAATGCCGTTTATTAATTCTTCACCCATTTCTTTTCTTTTTTAACAACTTTATTGAAGTATAATTTACATGCTATGTAATTAATTCATTTTAGTGTACAATTAAATGATTATTAGTAAATTTACTAAGTTGTACAGCTATTCACACAAATCAGTTTTAGAGGATTTCCTTCTCCCTATTGAGACCCCTAATTCCCATCCCCAAATACATTTCAAGCATGCCCCTCCCCTCCACAATGCTCACCGTATCCCTCAGACGTGGGTCTACCCTCCCAACCCCTGAAACCCTGGTGAACACCACCACCATTTAAGTACCATAGCATTAATCCTTCAGTACCAATTTGATGGCGAGTACATGTGGAGCCCATTCTTTCGGTCTTGTGTCACCTCACTTCAAATAATGGGCTCAAGCTCAATCCAAGATATATCAGTGGTGCTAACTCACTGTCGTTTCTCAAAATTGAGTAATATTCTATTGTAAACGTATACCAGATTTTAACAATCCACTCACAAATTGATGGGCACTTGGGTTGTTTCCATGACCTGGCAATAGAGAATTGTGCTGCCATAAACATTCGGGTCTTCACCCGTTTCTTAACAGACTTCAAATTCTGAGCTAATGTAAAAATATGAGACTGAGTTTTAACGGTATGTATGTGTCTTTTAATATCCTCTTACTTCTAAGCAAGTGGACAGTGTACATAGCCAAGAATAAGACAAGTTGTCATGTGGTAAGTACTAAGCCAATGTATACATTCTACGAATAATAAAGAGGAAAATGCACACACGCACACACTAAAAACTACTGCAAAACTATAAAATGTGACTCTAATCCCAAACCTTAGAGAAAAAACAGAGTTGGGGAAATTATTTCAAAAATACTTAGCTACTTTAATAGAATTAGAGAAGACACAGGTCCCACAAAAGAGGATCTTTTTGAGATGCTAAAATGAGGAAAAATCCAGATTAAAATGGAAAAATGAAAATTTACACTTTAGCAGCAAAGAAGCAAAATTGAGCTGTATAAAATAGTGTATATCTTGGGAGAATAATTTGGAAATATCTAGAAACAAAATGCATTTGCCCAAGTAACTTGGCTAATAGAAATTTGTCCCACACCTAAACTCCCATAAATATGCAAACATATGTGTTAATGAATATGGACCATAGCATGGATCATAACAAAATTTGTACACAAACCAACCACTGAAGAAGAAATGTATGGTTAATACAGCCATCAAGAGGAAAATATATCCATTATATGGAACACTATGCAGTAAATAAATAAAAAAATCTATAGGTGCAAAGAAAAATCTATGTTTTATGTGACAAAGAAGTGAGTTATAGAACATTGGACAAATAAATATGCACATATGTCTGAATATGCGCAGATAATTTATGTAAGAATAGATAGGCAAGTCTCAAATGTGTTCATTCCTGAAAAGAAACATGGTCATGGCAGATGGAGTGGAAGTTTTGGTGGCTTTTGCTTACTTTATACCATTCTACACCAATGAATTTTTTAATCACTTGTATCTTTTTATAAAATTAAAAATAGCATTAAAAACTTTCAAGGTTTACTTTAAATGATGTTATATTGAAAAATACACTCATGGAAAACTTTCCTAGATATATTAAGTCACAGTAATAAATCAGAAAAATGCATAGAATATAATTTCTACATATATATGCAGAAATACGCAGAGAAAACTGTGTAGAACTCCTTATACAAAATATCATGAATTGTGAAAGGAATAAGTTTCTGCAAGAAGGTGGAGTAGGGTGGGTGGAGTAAGGTAAAGTAGGGTGAGACTCTTGTGTTTTATTCTGCTATAAGTACCCATTTTTGAAAGTTTTATTTTTAGGGGACATAATCTTGCATTATTTTTGTACTTTTTAGAAAGAAAAATTTTAAATGGAGTTTCTGAATGACTGATATGTAGGAATGATTTGCTTCAGCTTCCTAAACACAGAATAAAAAAAATAATTTTTAAGAAATAAGAGACACAACAATGTGAATATCTATAATAATCATGGCCTGTCCACCTAAAAGTGGTTAAGAAGGCAAATTTTATGTTATGTGTATTTTATCATAATTAAAATTTTTAAAAATGAAGAAATAAGGGAGAGGAGATGATGGAAATGGTATACAGAAAATTAAACCTACTTAAGAATTGTAGTGGTTCTGGAAAAATGGAACAAAAGCAGTTAAAATTAATGCTAGAATTACAGATATAACTTCTGAAATTCTTCCAAGGAAATAATAGGATCCAAACATGCATATTTAAGGATCTTCAGTTACCCAGGACAGTGGTATCCAAAGGAGGATAGACGCATTCCTGGAGGTGGCATTGACTGATCCCTTGCAGCATGAAAGAAAAAACTGGAAGCTCTACTTTCATTAATTTTACTCTAATCTTCTTATAAATACTAATTTCTCCACACTAATTATTGATATTAATTATAGATATAAGATTAAAGCCTGCAAACAATTTATAAATTAATATATAAATATTGGGAATATGCTGAGAAAGAGTATATAATGTAAAATAACTAGAAATCACCTTTTTTGAAGGCAGCATTCATGAGACATAACCACAAATAAACATATTCTCATCAGGTATTTAAATAACAAAGAAAAAACATATCAGATTTCTAGGCAGGAAAAACAAGTTGCATCCAAAAGAATAAAAATTCAAATTGTCCTCATTTTTCTTTGCATCCTCATTTTCTTTTGCAACATGGTAAGTCAAATACTATTGAGGCATTGCCCACAGATATTTCAAAGAACTGTTATGATTCAATAATTGTGTTTCCAGCCATGATATTACAGAAGTAGAATATATGTACTAATTTAGAAAATCTTAGAAAATATATTACCCAAATGTTTTTCTTAAACAAAATACTTCAAAGAGTACTCCAATAACTGAGAAAGTTACCAGAATTATAGATCAAAAATGCCATAGTATAAAAAGCTGATGGTGGTTAATGAAGCCAAGATACACTATGTCCTATCTTCCCTCAGTATTCACCAGAGATTGGTTCCAGGACTCACGATGGATACCAAAATCCAAAGATGCTCAAGTCCCTCATATAAAATGTTGTAGTATTTGCATATGACCTACACACATACTCCTGTATACTTTAAATCTTCTGTAGATTACTTATAATACCTAATACAATATAAATACTGTGTAAATAGTTGTTATACTGCATTGGTTTTTAACTGTATTATTTTTTGTTAGTGTATTGTGATTTTTTATTTTATTTTGAATATTTTCAATCTGCAGTTAGTTGAATCCACAGATATGGAACTCTCGGATAAGGAGATCTGTATATAAAATACAGTGAAAATCAAATGTAGCTGAGTAGTACTCCATGGTATACATATATCACATTTTATTAATCCATTCATGTATTGATGGGCACTTAGGTTGTTTCTACATCTTTGCACATTTATTAGTAACATTCATCGGGTGTCGGGCAGATGGGAGTGGGGAGGAGACGATGGGTATATTCACACCTAATGGATGCAGTGCACACTGTCTGGGGGATGGACACACTTGAAGCTCTGACTCGGGTGGGGTAAAGGCAATATATGTAACCTAAACATTTTTACCCCTGTAATATGCCAAAAAAAGAAAAATCAAATGTAATCTTTGGAAGAAAAAAATTAACCAAAAAAATCTAAAATCTGGAATATGGGTCTTAAATGCCAAACTTTAATAACAAAAATGTGGAAATAGGGACATAAGGGGAAAAGAAAATTATCTAAAACAACAGTAGTACTGCCAGGAAAAGCAGCTAAAGTTAAGAAAAAGTGACATTTGAGTTTTAAACCAAAGAACCTTCATCATAATTAAAGACTGCATTCATAATGTGTAAGTGGATTAGAAATCAAAATATTAACTAGCCATATATGAAGTTCATTCATTTCAATGCTTATGTTTTCCAAGATAGAACCAGAATATCGATATCAAAACTGATTATTTTTCTTCCAAAGAAGATAGGCATAATTGCAAAATATCTGATGCTCTTATATTTCAAAAAAGAAAAAAATATATATTTTATTATGCCATTTCTAAGCTGTCCTTTTCCTCACAGGTTAAGTCTTAAGAACTAAAATTATATAAATATGTGGATTTAGACAGTTTATGCTTTCTTAAAGAGAGTATATATAAGAATAACCCCTTATATTTAAAACATAGGACAAAAAAAAATCTAGTTTACGCTTTGGCTAAAGCAAATGTCTATACACAATAGAAATGTTCATAACATTTTCTCAGAAAAACTGAAGTTATATCTATTTTTCTATCTCGATGAGTACTTCTCAAAGGGTGGAAACTGCTTCCCAGGAAACATATGACAATATACGGAGTATTTAAATATTGAGCCAAAGCAATTACAATTAATTTTGTGGAAGGGGCAATAGAAAGCCACCTGAATAACAAAGTCAGCCTAGAAAATAGCTCCCCAAATCTCATTTACAGTTTTCCTTAGATTCTATTTTCAACTCTTTTTATTGTGGTGTGTTTGCACTGCTATGTGATCCCTATCAGAGAAACAATAATGTTGAATGAGGATTTATAAGAAATATTTTCACCATATCTTAACGGACTCAAACCCTTCCCGAGCTATTATAATAATATATAGCATTTTATGGGCATAAGCTATCTGTTCTTTATATTACTTACAATAATTATCTCAATTTCATAAATATTTCCTCTTATTACCCATGTTTTCTTAAAAAAACAATAGCAACAACAGCAACATTACTAATAAATTCTAAAAAATATTTTGGTGAATTCTAACACTGTTCAGCAAATTTTCAACCTGATATTTAAGAATGGGGAAATATCTTTGAATTTGCCCTTATATGATAGATTACTTGGTATGCTCTTGTCCTTTTGAAGGTTTCTTTTAAGGGTTTTGCTGAGTATTTTTATTTTGAACAAAAAGTCTATAGTATTCAAGCAAAGAGTGGGATTTAAAAGAATATACTGATGCTATTTCTGATTGAACAGTTTGGTTGGCTCAAGCTACAGCTATTATCAGCCCCTCTGTCTTCTGATATTTCAGAAGAGATTATTTTAAAAGCTCATATTGGGAACTCTTTAAAAATGCTGAAGTAAATGAAAATGCAAAACCCTCTCTTCCTAATGCATTTTGAACTTATCATGGAATCATGAAAATGAAGTTAAATTCAGGAGCAAAATCAATGAGTAATAGGAACTGAGGTCATGTGAGATTTTAGCAGGGATCTAGATGACCATCTATAATGATGACAAATATTTAAGACATAATTTACCCCATGCCTCATCCTACCCAGTGGTCTTTATCTGTACAAAAATGTCCTACGACCTTTGTAAGTCAATGTCTTTACCCAATATACATCTGTGTCTTTATCTATTTTTTAATCTGTTTCCTGTGTTAGTTGGGTCCTGTTTTCTCTATTTAAACCACAGTACAAAGATATGTAGTCACACTGTTTTATGTTCAGGTACATAAAAAATCACATTTCATTTATTAAATAAATGTAGAGTGAAATTAGAATACAAATAAATGAAACTTCAGTAGTTGAAATAAAATATTTGCTGCAAGCAGTAAAATTCAGATTTAGCACTGCAGAAAATCAAACCAGCAATTCAGAAATTGAGGAAAAGTGTCCAAAAGACAGAGGAAAAATGAATTTTTAACATTTCTAAAATGAAAAATCTTAATATTTATAGTATATAAAATATTAATGTTCTTACTATATAAATGTCACTGAAAATCAGTAAGCAAACATGAATAAAAATACACAAAGACTATAATCCTGAGTGCTACATAAGAGAAATATATTTCCATTAAAAATTAAAATATGGTAACATTCAAATAAACCAGTAATTAAATTATTAGGATTTATGAAAAAATACTATTTTCACCTGCCAAATTAGCAAAGGCTAAAATAATCTTAGTGATACGTGGATGAAACACTCTCGTACAACATGGAGGAGTGTAGTTTGGAACTTTTCTGAAAAGATATTTGAGAAGAATTAAGGGTATTACCTATATTCCAAAGAATTCACACTTCTAATTAATTAAAAAATACATTACTAGGATAAAAGACTATCTGTACCATTATAAAGGAGGGTCTTAAAATATGTAAGGGTATTAAGGAATGCTCACTTGCATGTAAAAAGAGCAAAATAGGAATAGTTTGTACTAAAAGATCAACATTTTATGTTTTAAAAATAAAAAAAGAAATATACTCATAGAAAAAGAATTAGATATACAACAGTCAATTTCTTTAAAAAAATCTCTGAGTAGTAAGATTATAAGTAATTTTATTTAATTATTTTTTCCTTATTTTTTCATTTCAAAAATGATACAGCATTTCCTTACAGTTAAAATATGCTGATTGTCATGTTTCTCTATAAACATCAAAGAGGAAAATATAGGTTACTTTTACAAGAGCTGAAAATATTTACCTTCAGATCCTTTATCTCTATAACAAAAGAAAAATGACAGTAAACATTTATATTCCAATCTAATTACCAGGCAAACACTTTTTTAAACCACTTTCACTATCTTCCATCTTTCTTCCTAATCCTAGAAATTGTTGCTGGCCTCCTCTCCTACTGATCACTTCCTCTTCTTTATTTTTAAGGCACATAGCACAAATAGTCCATATCTTACTTGTTTCAATGTGGATTTGTATCCATGTCTATGGAACTTAGCAAGGAAAGGTTACAACCCCTAAATTTATATTTGTAATTCAGGTTTTTAATCATACCCATAGTAAATGGAAAAATTCTCTTATATAATCAGATGTGTACAGCCTCAGGAAAGAGGCCATTCAAATTCATGTCTATGAAATTTGAAGTCATAGAAGCAGAGTAGAATGTTGGTTACCAGGGGCTTGGGTGGAGTTAGGGAGAAGTTGGTCAAAGGATACAAAATTTCAATTAGATAAGAGAAACAAGTTCAAGAGATTTACTGTACAATAGGGTGACTAGAGTTAATAACAATGCATTCTTGAAAATTGCTAAAAGAGATTTCAAGTATTTTCCCCACAAAAAAATAAGTATGTGAGGTGATGCACATCATAATTGGTTCTATTGGTCATTCTATAACGTATATATATCATAAAACATCATGTTGTACATGATAAATATATATAATCTTTATCAATTACAAATAAATATTTTAAAAAGATTAAAAAAACTCATGTTCTACAGCAAGTGATCAGAGATAAAGTCAATGTCAGTGATATACTAACCAAAAAAATTAATCACTTAAGGATCGTATTATAGAAAAGAAATAGAAATAAGTATTAAAGCCAGTAAGAGACATAAGAATAGGCAAAATATATGCATATAATCATTATATATTTAACAAAAATACATGTAATAAAATTCTACAATAAAAGTTAAATATATCTTAAAAGAAAGGCTAGATTAAAATTCTTTAAAAAAAGGTCTTTAAAATTAGTTATGGTAAAATGGAGACTAAAAGTGAAAAAACTTAGTTGTGAAATAACAATAATCAATTCAATTCTAGGTTAAACTATATGAAGCTGTCATTCAGAGAGGTCAAATCAGTTAAATTAGTAATTTCAAATGATTCAATCTAAAGTATTTGAAGAGCTAGTTTATTAGGTAATAATTCTAAAATGTGTAAAGTACTTTTAAATACTCCAAAGTTAATGTAAAACAAGATGACTACTCTACAAATTACCACACAAGAAGAAAAAACGATTTATCAAGAAAAAAAATAAAACATAGCATATATCTAACCATAGCCATACATGAAGAAATCATCTCAATTACAGATATATTTCATTATCTAAATGTAATCCATTCCTGTCATGTGTTGGATAAAATTTTTGGCTAGTGGGAGTTTACCTTTCATTGTATAAATGATAAAAAACAATCATGCCTTTCTAGTTCATCTAAAGCCCTAATTGATTTTTCCAAATATCACAAAACATTCTAACAACTATGTAACTATCTATCAAGGATTTCTGCTAATATAGAACATTTAAAGATCAATTATATATTTTGTATCATTAATATGTTAGTATGTTTTAAATGGTAATATGTTCATTTGTGCTTATGTGCAGTATACAGTGGCACAATACAGATTTTTTGTGATGAGCATGTACTCTAAGGTAAATAAACCAGGAAAATACATTAATGTAGGGTAAATGAGGACAAAAAATGGTATACTTATGTATTTATTGCATTTTTCTCAATATACTTTATCACTTCCAACTTTACTTGTTATGCATAGGCATGTATAGTCCTCTTATGCTCACTTTCTTTATAATCTTTTCCATTTTCTTTGAAGACATTTTCTCTTAATATTGTGGGAAAGGTGACAATGAGACTGTACATGTTTAAATAATATAAGGATGACATGTCAACCTAAACTAAAGTGGGGACAATTCAGTCACTCACAAATTCATAAAATCTCAGAGGGAGAAAAAAATTTGGAAGTTAAACCAGTCTCTCTTTTATTCTGAAGTGTTAAAACGATGCCTGAAATTGCAATAAAAATGGAGCAGAGCTGGAGTTCGAACCCATGGTTTTCTCACCCACATGCCAGTACTCATAACTCTTGTAACATGAAAGACACTATATGAAACTATTGGCTCATCTAGATTTCTAAGTGTTGGTGTTTTTGGAGGTTTTAAAATAAAGAACACTGAGAAGTAAAACTTCACTTAACATAATTAAATCTCTCCTTGATTCACTTTCAGACCTTGAAATAATTTCATGTCAATAGCATTAAATATTTAATCCAGAGATGTGTGAAAACAGGCAGTTGACAGGAAGTAGTCTTGCATGAACACAAAATCACATTTGCAGAGGATGTAGTTTAAAAATAACTACCTTTAAATGATCTTGCATTAAAAATAAACTTTTTTCTAGAATGGAACATATGAACTCCAGTACTTTATGTAAAAATAGTTCCAATTCATAAAGGTGGAATCATGTTAGTATCGTGCTTTTTTGCAATAAGTACTAAAAAGCTTAAACGCAAATTTATGTCCACCTCTGGGCAGCCTCACTTCCGGCACCAGTTAGTTTCACTTCCCAATACCTGTCCCGATTTCCTCCTCTACTTATTGCTATCTTATAGTGCAGGCCTTTTTACAAAGAACTTGAAATTCTTTCAGGAAAAAGGTAGAATGATAAATAGTCAAGAAAACAGCAAAAATCATGAATGAATGCACATTTTCTTTGGTCTTTGTAAATTCAGAAATATCTACTATTCTAAAGAAGTGATCCTATTCCAAATGGAATAAAACACATTGGTTTGGTCTTCCCAGTGTTAGCATAATTGCATGCGATACAGACTAATAAGCTTAAGTCCCATTTCTTCTCCCAGGAAAATCTATTAAAATATGATTGGGTATCTGATTAGCTTAAATGGTTATAAATTATTATAAATTTTTTTTAGAATATAGCTGAAATTTTACACATAAAAGTTTAATTGAATATATTTGGATTTTCCTTGTATTATTCATAACAAGTAAACACCATCAATTTCATATAACTGGCTACTATATTCCATATTCGAGAGTATGGAATACAAATGAGCTTTACTGAACAATTCAATATGTCCACACTATATTTTTGAAGTATTAAAACAGCAATTCAATGTTTTATAAGGAAAATGAAAACCCATTAAATAGACCAAGTTGGCAAGGAATTAACAACAGCAATGGACTTTCATTAATGTATAAAATTACTTATAATTCTAGCAAAAGTAAATCCAGTGTTATTATTATGACCCTTGTTTTTCCTTGCTAATATCACATCTATGCATATATTCCTGTTAATATCAAAGTAAAAGCCAGAAATGGTATGGAGAGAGATTTCATTATATTGAAGATTTGCTTTTGTTTAGCTTTGAAAAAATATCACCAAACGTATTTTATCCTAAGGATGTTAGCCACTATCTATTTCCATAAATATATTTTTCCTTTGTATTCAAAGGTGGTTGCCATCAACAATGGTTTTTTCTTCAAGTCAAGTAAGTCCACATTAGTTTCCTTGTTCTTAGTGATATTGGCAGTTTGTATTCCCTAATATGTACCCTGTATTTTCTCCAATTGGAAATATTTATAAAACTAATAACAAAAAATATTGGATTAGAAAATTTGTATTCTACTTTTCCAATTTTTTAATTAATTCTTAATGGCAGAAGCTGGTTTGTATGTCTTAAAGAAGAGCTTTTGTAAAAGTTTTAAATAGATTAGGAAGGTTAAGAAATCAAATTTTGGGTTATTTTTATGTATGTTACATTTAAAAATCTTTGTGTGCACATATAATCCTATAATTGCTAAACTTAACTTTTAAAAGTTCTCACTAATTATTATAAATTCCAGATTTCCTTAGATTCTTTCCTTTTGAAGATACATCAACATCCAGGATATTCACCAACTTAATGCATGCTTTAAATAAAAATATAAATTTTTGGAAATGTTTTCCTAAATTTAAGTAATCCTTTAATATACTAATATTTAAAATGAGTGCTTTCAATTTTTATAGGTAGTCTCACTGTAGATGAAGGCAAATGACAGTTTACATGGTATTTTATTAACTGTAGTTAAATTGCGGCCAATATACACAGATGTTCTTGAATTCAGCTCCCTGGTCTGGGTAGGCCACCTGGCTCTACTGCTTACTAGCCTTGTGACCTTGAGAAAGTTACTTTTTTTGTCATTATATTTGTTTTCAGAACTTGCAGTATTGACATTGAGAAACTTACTTTACCTGTGCCTCTGTTTCTTCATCTTTAAAATGGAAATAATAGTACCTACTTCTTGGTGTTGTTTTGAATATTCAACCAGATAATGCATGAAAGTACTTAGAATAGTGTTTGGCACACAGAACAGATGTAAAAATATTAGATATTCATTATTTCATTTTTTAACTTTCTAGTCCTTTTCAAAATAACATTAGGGTACATTTAGGCACTCTAAATGTAAAACACAGTCTATCTTCATTGCCTTCTAGGTCTTACACCATTCAAAACACGATTTCATTTACTTTAGAAATTGAAACAATAGGGATTATATTTCAGAGTAAAAATATATTGACTTAGAGATGACTCTTTATTTCCATTTTAATATATAAACGTGTGAGAACTTTTTATTTATTTACTGTAAATATGAAAATAAATATTTCCTTATATTCTACTGGTAATTATCCCTGGTTAACTGTAATAAAATGTTACCAATATTATTGAGAAACAAATTTAACAAATTTCCAACTGCTATACTACTTCTTCAATTAAATATTCTTACATACTTGTGGGTTTTTCTCTGAATCTTTCAAGTTTAAAATGCTTACTGATCCTCAAGTAATATTTGAATGAGATTGTTGATAATAATAGCATTATAGGGAAAAGAGACTAGATTTGAAATTTTGTTTGTAAGTGAAAGCTTCAGGAAAGATATGTAAACACACTAAAAACCTACTGGCCAAAATGTACATGTTGTGATTATTCTGCAATTCTTAAGAGCTTTTGGGGGCAGTTTTAAACACCATCACAATGTAAACATGACCATGTTACATGTGCAAGGATGTTACATGCAACCTCTCATACTTTCCCCACAATAATTCTAAACTTAACTAAATTCCTAAGAGAATAAGTAACTTGCCCACAGCCAGAAGGCATATAAAGAATAAGACTAGGATCCAGTCTTAAATCTCCCTGATGCCAATTTTATCCTTCTGAACATCTACCATATACTGCCTTACAACAGCTCATAAAATTAACATCAATAAAAGCCAGAATAAGGATAAGCTCTATTTTGCTGTAGCAATTGATATACTTTCTATTCTTCCTGATTAAAAAATTATTTCACTGTGTTTTCTTTTCCATATACTGGACAGGAAGCTCAGGTGTTCCACTATCAATTGTATTTTGTTATTTTTTCAATTGTCCTAGAAAGTAAGGCCAGACAATCTAATTAACTGGGGCTGTGGGATAAGTAATAAAAGTATAATCTTGATTTCTGAAAACTACCATAATATTCACTCTAATGCGACTAAGTAGATATCAATTTTGCCCCCTAAATATTCAAATGTATCAAATTCGAATAAATTTGTACTACATTTTAATATTCACTATTATAAATACTAGGCATAAAAGGCTGATATTCTATAAGACATTAAACTGTAAAACATTGGTTTCCTACAACATACTAATAGTAAAAGTATAGTTGGCAAATCTTTTCTGTGAAGAGCCAGATAGTATGCATTTTCATCTTTGCAGCTGTAAGGTCTCTGTCAACTCTGTTGTAGCGTGAAAGCAGCTACAGATAATATATTAGCCAGTGGCTGTGCCCCAATAAAACTTTATATACAAAAGTGGGCATTGAGCCAGTTTTGACTCACACAGGCCAGTGCCTGGCATAGTCCACCAATGCTTTGTTGACAATATAAATACCTTCACATAGACACTACAAATGAAAACACGCAAGGCTCATCCATGTTGAGTAAAGAAAAACATTTTTCCCAGTTAACTTTTCTCAGCACTTATCTTTGAAGAATTTTCACGTAGGATGAGGACACAAAATATAGCCCAAATAAAGTAGATTTGTTTCCTTCAAAAAAGATCATTTTGGAGACCATCCATCCTGTCATACGTGTTGTTTAATTGTTTTCATTCCTAACCCAAAGCACTCTGCTAGTCAATAAATATCTATTTACTAAAGCCTATTAGAGACTAATTATTTCATTCAAATAGATGTTAGTAATAGTAACATAGCACTCCCCCCACTCAATTTGCAGCTTCATTTTCTGTGGTTTCAGTTACCCATGACAATAAGATATTTTGAGAGAGAGAGCGAGAGATAACATTTACCTAATTTTTACTTACATTATATTGTTGGAATTGTTCTATTTTATTAGCTGTTATTGTTAATATTATTGTTATTGCTGTGCCTAATTCATAAATTAAACTTTATCGTAGGTATGTATGTATAGGAGAAAACATAGTATAATATATACGGTTTTAGGTATCCATTGGGGGCCATGGAATGTATCTCTTGCAGATAAGGGGGACTAGCAACTTCTATTTAGGCATGTATTGAATGCTGACAACATTTCTATTAAAGATGCTTAATCTTATAGTTGCTTTACATGTGCTATCTCAAATTCTGATAATGCTTTAGGGAGATTGCTATAGAAAATTAACCTACAGTATCAGGATCAATGCTACTCAGAAAAAGTGTCATAGTTCAATGCCACATCTGTCTGGGAATCCGATTTCATCTCGCTATCTTCTATCTGCATAGCACCCAATCCTCTCTGTCCCCTGAGGATTGAGCAGGGGCCTCTGCACTCAGATCAGACTAGAAACAGTGAATGGGTCAGAGCAAGTGGGTTAAAAAGAGCAAATTCACCCATCTTCATATCTGAGGATGTGAGAAGGCACAATGAAACCAGTATTTCAGAGCTTATGTGCTCCGGAGTATGGCTTCTATTAATTTTAGAATTAAATGAAAAAAGTAAATTCATTAAATAATTTTAAATAATAACTTTAATAGATGGGATGCTGAATCACAACCAAATTTTTCACTTCCATTTGACCTGAACAGACATTATACATACTACAGTTGTCTGTAGGCTTTAATAGTAGACTGCTAGTCAGTCAGAAGTCATATTTCTTCTGTAGAATAGTCTTTTGCAGTTAACTACAAGCTGAATAACTCAGGCTGTTAATTATTTAGTGCCTGCTAGGTCTCATTATAAGCATGGTGGTGGAGGAAACATAGCCACTTTAATATTTCAGCCATGTTCTTCCCTCTTGCTAAAATGTCCTTCTATCCTATTTTCCCGTATCTTTCTTTTTGTTAAAACTAGAGACAGGGTCTCACTCTGTAATCCAGGCTGAAATGCAGTAGCGTGACCATAGCTTACTTACTGTAACCTCAAATCTCTGGCTCAAGGGATCCTCCAACCTCAACCTTTCCAAGCAGCTGAGACTGCTGGCATATGCCACCCCACTTGGCTAATTTTTAAACTTTTTGGAAATATGAGGTCTCAAACTCCTGGCCACAAGCAATCCTCCCACCTTGGCCTCCCAAAATTCTGGGATTACAGGCATGAGCCACTGTGCCTACCCAATTTTTCCAATGTAATATTTCCACATACTTACTGAGGATATCTCTCTATATAGCTTTATTATTTCATATAAGTACTACTTGTTTGACTGATGTATTACTTTTGTTGAACAATAAATTTTTAGGAGGATTTTTTAGGGAATGGACCACAGTATCCTCATCTTTGTACCTCTCATGGTATCTATCATACTAGCCATTGAGTATACTTTGAATAAGTGAATAAACTAGTATAATATATCCATTGGTATTAATATATAGTGAATCAGCTCCAATGGGGAGTAAAACTTCAGGGTGATGAAAATTAAAACCCAGTTCCCCAAACTCCTATGTGTGTGCACATGGACACACATGCATACTGATAAACACACTCACACACACATCTTTTAGCATAGCTATGGGACTCCGCTCCTCTCATCTCACAGACTTCTTTTAAGCTTGAGACATATAAAACAGGCCAAAAGAAAAAGTTAAGAAAGCAAGGGTATCCCCCATTGCATGGTCAAAAGAAAAATGGAACAACTTGATCACCTTGGCTCTGATTCATGCTTACTTGGCCTGCAATTCCGGACATGATTTTGTCAAAGGCTGTGAGCAATGATTAGCATTCACTGTTTTTCTCTTACTGTTTCTCAGTGTTCAAAATTGCTAAGTGGATAATAGAATTGGTACTGATAAATACTCATTGAACCCTTCAGGAGGAAAAAGACGTTGTGATAAATATAAGCAAATAGCACTGTGCTTTTTATTAAGTGTTATCATGGCCATGCTCTTTACTACATCAATGCTCCAGATCATCAAAATATATGGACACTGCCTTCAAGGAGCATACTAAATTGGAAGAAATTGAGAGTGGAAACCCTGTCTTACTCATTTTTATGTCCCTAATCTAGCACAGTGCCTTGAACATAACAAAGGCCCAATAAATTTTGTTTGGGTTGAAATGGGAAAATCTATTAGATATCTAGTGTTCCAGAATTACCATACTCTGAAGGATAAGTTTATTCTCTTTAATAATTATGCCTAAGCTGAATGCTTACAAGGTAACAGGCACTCTCTAGAGTAGTTAATATAGGTTATCTCACAAGATTTTTCCACACGTTAATCCTCATAATAGATGAGAAAAGTGAGGCATAGAGAAGGGAGGAATTTGTCTATAATTATATACTTAATAAATGGTGGTGCATGGATGCCAAATGAAGCAGCATCATTTCAGAGGCCTTACTTTACTACACCTTACTGCCTTCCCCTAAAAACTTCAGCATACAAAAAGAATTTTGTTTAATATTAAATAGTGTAAAATAAATGATTAAATTCATTGTACACAGAAAGATAGCATCAAATGACTGTGTTACAGATACATTAATCAAATCTGTCTTTAGAAATTTAACTAACCTTTTTACATCAGATAGGAATTGATGATTTGATCTTAACCCTAGTATTTTATACTAACCATTTATGGATTATATTAACCATATAACATATATTTTATCAAATCCTAATTGGTATGCTGACTATATGTATCATACTATATGAGTTATCCATAAATATCTTTAATTTGAATGTATGCTAGATATTATAATTTTTCTACTTACTGAGTAAATATATGCATTTAAATATTTGAAAATAGTTAATAGAGTATACATACACACATACACACATATATTTCAGTATCCTACAATTAGTATCCAATACTTCTATAAACCTAGAACTTGGGTGGAAATACAGCCTACATTAAACAACTAACTAAAATGCATTCAATCAAAAGCCAGAGTTAAGTATCCCTCCCTCCTCCCCATCTCTGTCTGTCTGTCTGTCTATCTATCTATCTATCTATCTATCTATATATGTGTATGTGTGTATGTGTATGTGTGTGTGTGTGTGTGTGTCACACATAAGGATTTGGTACAAATGCCAATCAGAGACTTTGAATAAGTTTGGGCTTTCAGCAATAAAAATGACATACTATGTCATTTTTAAATTGAACAAAATTAAAAACTACAGTCAGATCAAAATGATCTGTTTTCTTATCTTCAAAAAAAATTACCCTTCTATCTCCAACACTGAAAGAGTCTTTTTCCATTTGAAGATTAAAATAAAAATCCCATGTGGTTTATTTTCACTTTATCTTTATTCTTCAAATATAACTACAAACATGCTAAATGTTTAATGTAGACATTTTTCATGTTGGATGTATTTACTCTTTTAGGTATAATAATCATTTTTCACACAATTGGAAACAAAATAAAATCTAAGAAGTTCCAGAAACTTCCACTTTATCACTGACATCATAAAAAATAATTCTAAATTATATGCACATAGATTTCTCTTTGTCATCTGAATCTATCATGTACTGTCTAAAAGCTAGAAAACATGTATTTTGTGCATTTAAACTTCAACTGCATGCCCAGTGGCTATGAGATACGCTCATAAAATGGTGTGGGTTGGACAAATACATTGAGACTTCCTTAGAAAAGTTTAAATGGAATACAAAGATAATTCTTTAAAAGATAACTTTCAATGCTATAACACACAGTCAAATCTTATGCATGTGAAGCTACCACAAAATGTGGTGGTCTACAGAACTAAATTTTAAGAAGCTTGCATACATAAAGGAGAAAACTAAAATAATATCAGACTCTGTGATGTATTCTACAATGTCTTCATTAAGACAGGAACTGGCAGGTACTGCTTTGGGCATTGCCTTGGCCATTGCTTTGGGCACTGCTGCAGCATTACCTGATTCTGGAAGTCTCAAAACAAAGTTTCAAACTACTCTGAACAAAACAGGATGGAGACAGGGCAAGTTCCAACTGGTTAGAATCAAGATGGTGAAACACCACCCCTTTCATGAATATTCCACCCCTTGTTTAGGTATAATTAAGCTGTTGCTTACATAGAAGGGCAACAGTAAGCAGGGGGCCAGTTCTCTTCTGCAGGGAGAACTTGCCTCTGTTCTGTCTATGGAGTAGACTTTCTATAGTTTCTGAATAAATCTCGCTTTCACTTTATACTGCTGGCTCACTCCTGAATTCTTTCTTGCATGAAACCAAGGACCCACTTGGACTTCAAGTGGCTCACAGCATTGGGAGTCACTTTCCTGTTTCATTTGTTATGTGGTTTTTCATTTTGTGCTTGAAAATATCAAGTAAGAGGAAACTACTTGAGGCAAAATTGTCCATTTTCAAAAAACTCATGCTAAAAGTATCTTCCTTATATTCAACAGAAACCTGTACTTATTTCAGCTTTGACCCCATTTTTCTTAATTCTTTCCCCTGGGACTGCACAGAACAAGCTTTCTCTTTCATCTGGTGCCTCTAAGTTATCATAAAACTTTGTAATTCTAATTATGAACTTTTTTTCTATTAGATGTTTCATACTATATGTAGCCAAGTTCCCACTATCTTTTATCATGGTCAGCTTCTTTACTCTATTGAGAAATGAAAAACAGTAAACTATGCATGTTAGAATTATATGTGAAATTATCAAAAGACTGAGTAAATAATTAAGGGCTGCTTCCCAGAAATTAAAAATAGGCTTCAGTGACACCTTATTTGTGTATTTCATTACCTTCTTGGTTCAAAATTGTTAAAATGGTTATAGTTTATGAAGAAAATTACCTCTAATGGAATGTTGCTATATTGTATACATGTCTTTGTTTTTAGTATATATTCATACATATATAGTTAATTTTGTAATATATACAATACAAATTTTATGCTATATATATTTTCCTTATAATCAAGATTCAGGGGTTAAAAAAACAAAAAGTCAAGTAGACCAGCCATAAATCATTAAGTCCTCTCTAGAAAATTCCTCTCAAATGCTTGTCCAGACTGATTGAACACTTCTAGTGACAAGCAGGCCAATACGTCCTCATGGCAATTCATTACGGCTTCGGACAAGCTAGATTTCATCTCAGCATATGAAATCCTCTTCAGCTGTCCTTGTCTCTTCCCCATCCTGTGTTCCTAGTTTTACTCTGCATCTTTAGAAGCATTTTTCTTTCAATTTCTACATGATTGTCCTGCAAATTTTGCAGACTCAAGTATTTAGTCTCTGAGAACACCAAGAACAGAAGTCAGTAGTACTTGTATTTAATTCGATTTATTAAAGACCTATTGCATGCAAGGGGATGGCATAGTTACTCTCTGTAAAATAAACTTTTTTAAAACATGGTATTTCCCTTTAAAATTTATAATCTATTAGAGATAAAAGGACTTCTATGCAAATGATGTAATCACTCTCTTGAGCGTAAGGAGCAAGTGTGTGATATATGTCTGAAAGTTTCAGTGCAGCCAAACTAGACACTGTGGTCACTTCCATTGAAGTACAATTGTAATAAGTTTGCATCTTTAAAGGAGAACACACTAAAAATTTTAAAGCAGCTTCCTTAAGTGTTTTATTCACTTCCACCCCCTCTTAATTAGTGCTGATGTTGAAGTACAGACATGTTTACTCAGTACAGAGCCTGTTTCTCTTCTACAGCCAATTAGATGGAGATCAATTGAGATAGAGCTAGATTAGATGGAAGTTTCATAAAAGGGGAACCAAAAGGTGATGCTTGAAGGTTCCAAATTGTCTTCTGCCTTGTAAATATCTTTAAATCTACCAATTTCATTCAACTTTAAGTAAACATCTTGTAGGGAGTTGGGAAAAAGAGTGATGAGTCAAAAACAAAACAGTTACCTCTACCCTTTTAAAATGCTGAGCATTCTCCATAGCTTTACCCAATGACTGGTACAAATATGGATATTTGTTGAATAAAGTGAAAAACAAATCCTCTTGCTTGCTAAGGCTAGTATATATCTACAACTGTTCAATGGAAGATGCCACTCGCTGATATATTTTTACATTAGAATGGGGTTCCAAATATTTTTTTTTCCATTTGAAACTATTAAAACTATTAATACTTTAAATACATGCTTTGGTCAGTACCATAAACAAATTCAAAGTAAAAAGTAAAAGAAAAAAAGAAGAAAAAGTAAAAGAAAACAAAATACATAATGGCTTATCTTATCCTGAGTGGGGAAAAACCAGTTTTCACTCAAGCTCAACTTAATTCTCCATTCATGACATGAGGCATTTATGAAAAATCTCTGGTACATTGATTGACCATGTTGTGATAATTCTCATCATATGCAGATACATCCAAAAAGCAAGGGGTAGAGATCATCTGACTAATGCCAATATTTACCTGCTCCTCAAAATGGCAGAGAGAGGGCCAAAGGCGAGCACACCACATAATCAAATATGACTGGCAGAGACTTAGCATTAATTATAATGGCTGTGACTTTCCATTTCCTCAAGCAAGTCATAATACAATCATCAGGTCATTTCTTTCCTTAGAGATTTCTAAAATACTTGAGCCAAACACATCTTATTTGTCTAGAATGACACATAATGACATCTTCTAAAACTTCTAGAAAGAAAACCATTTCTGATATTGCAAGGTGCCGACAGTTTTATTTGATAAGAAGACCATATTCCAAACTGTTTATAAGAAAGGGAACACTTCTGAAGAGATGAGTAAAAACAGAAAAAAACTTTTAGAAATAGACTTTTATTGATAAATCATTTTTATTTACACTGGTTAAGGGAAATCAATTCAAATGAGTTTCAAGATCCTTTGGCCAAATGCTACTCAATATTTCTAGTCTCATAAATATATGTCTTTTTTGCTCTTATTACTAAACTTCAAAATAATTTACTGTTTCTCATTTTACCCTTATGAGAACAGTACCTTGAGAGCCACATAAAATGAACATTCCAACCCGCTTCATATTTTCTGCAGAGCTGAGGAAATGGTAATAAGAGGTATTTATATGAATGTAATTTTCTTTGCATTTGGAGAGCATATTTATCTTTTTTGTTATTTCTGTATCCACATATTAAATATAAAAAGATAGTCTTTTAAAGGGACTCTTTACCATGAGTATTGAATTCATGCTGTGCAACCGCACCTGCTTTGAAGAAGTCAAAACTTAAAATGCATGTATGTGTACACTCAAACCTCAATTATGATGGGCTGATTAACCAGTAAATTTTTGAGGGCTATATTCCTATTTGATAAGCCTGTGACACACTTTGGAATTTAAAGTCTGTCATCCCTATCTAAATTTGCCTTTGAACATATCAAATTTGTCTGAATCCATGACACGTTGACAGTAAGATTCAATGTTATTTTATGTTCAAGCAAGCAAGAAAATTGCTGCCAATTAATTGTAAAATGGTAAGATATTTCCCAATTTCAGAGAGGTTAAATGTTAGGGGGGAAAGAGCATCTTGAATCTATGAAATATGGTAAATGTCCTGTTTAGCCAGAAACACTTGAGTGATGGTAGTAACCATGATTTTTAAATCCATATTCCAGGCTACCGAATAGCATGTAGACACTGTAAAAGACTGTATTGATAAAAAAGATGCTTGCTCTCCTCTTCCTGCCTCTGTCACTAATTTTTAATATTTTGGAAAGTGTAACTACTAACACCGTCCAAAATGCAAGTGAAACAAACCACACTTTGTGTTCTTGACTCAGTCCCTTTCATTTTCTACCTTATGAGAGCTTCCTTAATCAAGTATGCAGGAAAGGAAAAACTGGTCAGTCTCACAGCCTAAGGATCCAAGAAAAACAAGAGATTTTACCTCATGCCTAGATTTGATATACCTGTACATCACGATAAATAATATTTTTAGATGTTTTGTTTAGAGTACAAGTTTCTGTCTCTCTAGGGTGAGAGAACCCAGAGTAATTATTCAATATAAACACCAACACAAATGGCCAAATGTTATTTGTTTCCAGAGAGTAAATTTTTATACAGGTATATACATTAATATCTTTCCAAAGACACGACAACAAATGATTAAAAAAGCAAGCTGACAATCTTTCATATACTTCATATTGATAAAAGTTTTTATCAACTGTACACAGGATGCTGCATAAGTGACTATGTCACATCGTGGGGCTAAGATTAATAGTGTTAGGGCGAACAAGAAAAGGAAAAAATATGTAAAAGGATGTTTGTTGCAGGTCATGTTTCTGAGAAGGAATGCCTTGAAAATTCAATTTGGCAAATTCTCTGAAAATTTGTATGAGAGGTAGATACTTTCTTTGGCCTAAATAGTCAAAGAAGCATGCCTTGATATGAAGAATCTGATGTCATCAATCACATAATTTTAAAGTTGAAAGAAAAATCTGAACTCATATGAGATAAAACTTTTACTGTGAAAAAGAGGTAACTAAAGTTCAAAGGAAGTGTTTGTTACCTATTGTCATACATAAGTTAGTAGTATAGCCAAAGTTAAAGCCACTGACTCTCAGTTAAGATCTCCTTGTCTTCCAATCAAAAGCATTGTCATAACAATGTATATGTATACATACAAACATATACACATATATATGTATATAGAAATAGTTATTATGCTATTACATTATATTCAGGGACACACAAAACAAGAATCTTCAATATTCACAGAGTTCCAATAATCATACAGTGCTTATTATCTAGTCTCTGACCATGAGAATGTTCTTTCCATAATATTTTTTCCATATAGAAAAACATATGAAACACTTACCCCTCATGTTTTCAGGAATGTAAGAAGGTGTCAAACTACAGTGTGAACAATCTTATAGAAGCCATAGAATGCTTGATTCGGCATAAACCATAGAGAATATAATTTACAATTCTCTCAATTTTATAGTTGAAGAAGCTGTGGTTCAGTGGTTAAGCGATTTGCTCAAGGTAGCTCAATTAGTTCACAGCAAATCAATGCAGGTGTCCTACATTTGCCTAATTACAAACACACTGTATAAGTATATGTGAAATGTATTTCCTCACAGACAAATGCCAAGCAGCTTAAATTCTTTAACAGTCTGCTTCTATGTCTAGGCCCAAACCTATCCTGCATCTTTGTATCTGCTGAACATTTGGACCCACAAGACCACCACAGCCTACACTTGGCATCAGATTCATTCTGAGGAATAGAAGACAGAAGCACAGCATGCCAGCAGGGCAGCATTAGGTATTCCTGTTCAATGAGAATCT
The DNA here is from genome assembly GCA_963574885.1 of Lepilemur ruficaudatus. Taxonomy (NCBI): domain Eukaryota; kingdom Metazoa; phylum Chordata; class Mammalia; order Primates; family Lepilemuridae; genus Lepilemur; species Lepilemur ruficaudatus. Next base: position 47,028 of record CAUYRT010022646.1, read on the forward strand.
GTTTAATGGTATATATAGTCATTCATGAGAAATTCTCCTTGACCCTCTAGAGGATAAACCAAACTCAACATTGGCCAGATGTGGGAGTCACCTGGCTTTTAAGCCTCATGTCATACAAGAGCCAATAATTCCTGTAACTGTTCCATGGCAGAACATCTATTAATAGTTTTGAAAGACATAGCCACTCAGGGAAGCCCAAAGCTACTGCCTCTTCATAAGCTATTTAACATTCTCTCAGTCCTGTTAATCAAAATAGTGTGATACTGGTATAAAGATAGACGTATAGATCAATGGGTAGAATTGAAAGTCCAGAAATAAACCTTACTTTTATGATCAATTGTTTTTTGACAAGAGTACCAGGCAATTCAATGGGGGAAAGAATAGTGTTTTCAACAAGTGGCACTGGGACAATAGGATACCTATATCTATATATGTAAAGGAATGAGGTTGGACCCCTACCTCATACCATGTACAAAATTTAACTCTAAATGGATCAAAGAGATAAATTTAAGGGCTAAAAGTATAGCAAAACTTAGAAGAATGTATAGGAGCAAAGTTTTTTGACCTTGGATTAGGCAATGATCTCTTAGATATGACACCAAAAGTAACAGCCTAAAATAATTATAAATAAATTAGACTTCATCAAAATTAAAAACTAGCGTGCTTCAAAGGGCACCATCAAGTAAGTGAGAAGATAATCTACAGAACCATTAAAAATAACTGCAAATCATATATTTGATAAGGGACTTATACCTGGAATATATAAAGAACTCCTGCAACAATAATAAAAAGAAACCCAATTTAAAAATGAGCAAAACATATGAATAGGCATGTCTCCAAAGAAGATATACAAATAGCTGATAAGCACATGAAAAGATGCTCAACATCATTAGTCATCAGAGAAATGCAAATCAAAACCATAGCAAAATACCACTTTACACACTCTAAGATGGCTATCATCAAAACGACAGACAGATAATAGCAAGTGTTGGTGAGGAAGGTGGAGAAATTAGAACCCTTACACATTACTTGAGGAGAATGTAAAATTGGACATCCTATTTGGAAAGTGTGACAGTTCCTCAGAAGTTAAATGTAGAGTCACCATATGACTCAGCATTTTCACCCCTAGATAAATGAAAATATACATCCACACAGAAACTTATAAATGAATTTTCATAGCAGCATTATAAATAGGCAAAAAGTAGAGGCAATCTAAATGACAATCAACTGATGAACAGATAAATAAAATGTGGCATATCCATTCAATGGAATATTATTCAGCAATAAAAAGTAATGAAGTATTGATACATGTTTCAATATGGATGAGACTTAAAAATACTGTGCTGAGTGGGAAATAGTCAATCATAAAACACTACATTATTGTATTATTCCACTTACATGAAATGTGCAGAATACGCAAATATATGGAGAAAGAAAGTAAATTATTAATAGTAGTTGTCTTGCTGAGGGGGAAGGGTTAGGGACAAAATGAGAGGAAACTGTTAATGGGTTCAGTGGTTCATTTTCGGATGATGAAAATATTGTAAAATTGATTATGTTGATGGCTGCACAACTCTGTCAATATACTAAAGACCACTGAATTGTATACTTTAAATGTGTGATGTGTGTGGTATATGAATAATACCTAAATAAGGCAGGTAGCAAAGAAAAGAGTTTTTAATGACAAGGAACTGAAAAATCTACACTAACAACCAAGAAATTTCAAGATAATTTTTAGATATGGGGTAATGGACTATACTCAAAGTACCATGGTGATGAATTTTCCAATGTGGTTTAACATTGATTTATTTATACTTAGAATATTTCACCCTGTCAAATCCATCTTTCTTAACTGACAAAATTGTCTTTCAAGAGGAAACAATTACTGTGGAACTCTTTTTGAATGATGGAAGAAAATAAACCTATTGATGGGTTAGCAGCTATTTTCAATTACAGGATAGGGACAATGGTCAAAGATACTCTTCCACAGTATCTCTATACAGCATCTTTGTAACAGTGTCTACACAGTTTCAGAAAACTGAATGTTCTGGTAAAAATCATGGTGGCAATTGAGCTGGAATATTGGAGAGAATTCCAGTGCAAAAAGCTTGCTCCTCCAAGCTGTACCCACACAATGAGGGCCCGATCAGTAAAACCAAACCAATGAAAATTAAGATGTATAAATCCAAGCTGAAAATCTCCAGACACTTACACAAAGCCTATAGCCTATACAATGGAATATTACTCAATTATAAGAAACGACAGTGATCTAGCACCTCTTATATTTTTCTGGATTGAGCTTGAGCCCATTATCTGAAGTCAGGTATCACAAAATCGGAAGAATGGGCTCCACTCGTACTCGCCATCAAATTGGTACTGACTGATTAACACTATGGTGCTTACATGGTAGTAATATTCTCCAGGGATTAGAGGGTTGGGGGGTAAACTCATAACTAAAGAACACGGTGAGCATTATAGAGGGGAAGGGCATGCCTCTAACCCTTTGCTTGGGTGAGGCAAAGACATAAAATGTAACCAAAATGTTTGTACCCCCATAATACCCTGAAATAAAAATAAATAAATAAATAATTGACACATGATTGGCTCATTTAAAAAAAATGCCCTTGAAATCAAAGAAATACCAATTCTTGGAATTAATTAATTAATTAACTCTTAGTATTAACTCATCCAACAAATCATACAAAGAAAGGCATATGGTTTGGGGTATGAACAAAAAGGAGATAACTTTGGCATTTTGAAAATAAAAATATCCATATGGAAAATTTAAAATAGCATAAGGAAATAATCCAGATATTTAGGTCATTTGGGGACTGAGTTTTCCCTTTCTAGTTCTTTCCCATTGTTTTATTTTTCTTAATGATTGTTTTCCTACTTTACCTGTTAGCATTACAAATAAACTCAATTGTAAAAAAAAATTATAAAGACAGTTATATACTCAATGGTAAAAATTAGAAACATAAAAAGCTAAATAGGTCTTTCTCGAGGGACCCATGAAGAAATTTTCCCTTTACTAAGTTTCTTTATATTTAAGCTAATTGTTTGTTTATTACTAACATTTAAAAGGAACCAGAAAACAGCAGCATATTACTTCTCTAAAACACTAGTACCTGAATTTGAAGATGTATTTATCCATATCAATGAAAACACAAAAGCAGACATTTATTTTCAGTAAAATAGCAATGATCAAGAAAAATTTTAAATTTGTGTTTTTCATTGTTAAGTTGCAAGGAAATTATGAGGCATATTTTTTAAAAGATAAGGAATTCTTTAGAATTGAGGAGTCCCTATAGAAAATTTTGCAAATAAGAGCAAAATGAAATGATTTTATGGCAATGCAAGTAAGAATATGCAAGTTGTATATTCCATTATAACCTCCTCTCTCTAATCAATTTATGTACACACTGCATATAAGTAGAATTTAGGATTAATTTACCTATATGAAAAAAATTACAAACATTTCTATTTAAGGAGAAATATTAAATATTTTCAGAATGTCTCTAGGTATAAATGCATATACTCACATATGCAAACCCAATTTTATTTTAAATATAACACACATAATAATGAAAAACAAGTTTGTGTGTCTATTATTTATTTTTGATAGGCAATAAAATTTTAAATATTGAATAACAATTCAATTGCATTTTAGTCATTTAAATTAACAATACAATACTTATCCAAATAAAATCACCAAGTTTGATTTAATAATGTATACATCATTAGCTAACTAATTATAACTAATTTGAAACAGGGAGGTTAAATACTTATTAATGATAGGGAATGAAATATTGCTCAAAAGTTATACTTTATACTTACTAATTTTAATAACAGAATTTGGAAGAAAATATTTTCATAATTTAAAATGAATCATTTACATATACTAAGAACTGGATTCATAATACAATAAAAATAAATGATTTTGTCTGTAAAGAGAACTATTGAAATGCTAAGTACTTTCATACATGGCACTTATTACCAAATTGAATTGAAAATTTTTCCCATCATGTTAGTCTTTACAGTTTAAAGTACTCAACTGTCAGACTTTCTAACAAAGTAGGGCTCAATCACAGTGGCAGGAGAGAAATAAAATGTCAATGGTTCCAAGCTTTCCTAGATATAATTGTTAAAGAAACACTGTTTAGAAAAGAAAAAATGGGATGGGCGTGGTGGTTCACGCCTGTAATCCTAGCACTCTGGGAGGCTGAGGCGGGAGGATTGATCAAGGTCGGGAGTTCAAAACCAGCCTGAGCAAGAATGGGACCCTGTCTCTACTAAAAATTGAAAAAAATTAATTGGCCAACTAAAAATATACAGAAAAAATTAGCTGGGCATGGTGGCGCATGCCTGTAGTCCCAGCTACTCGGGAAGCTGAGGCAAGAAGGATCGCTTGAGCCCAGGAGTGTGAGGTTGCTGTGAGCTAGGCTGACGCCACGGCACTCTAGCCCGGGCAGCAGAGTGAGACTCTATCTCAAAAAAAAAAAAAAAAAAGAAAAGAAAAAATGGAGTAATGTAAGCCATTTCCTTAATTGATAAATACTTATAATACTTACGTAGTAGTGCTTATTTATTTGCACACACATTTTCCAAAAGCTTACAACTCTAAAACATCCAATGATGTTATAGTATAGCTATTTGCTGGTATCTCCTTGGAAATCCAAACACCTTCTTCAGTTGGTTTTGCTGAAGAAATTCTTGATCAAGTTTCTAACCTTACTTTCCAGAGCTATTTTTTATACTTGGAAATTAATTTCTTAGATATGAGTTGATAATATACACTCTATACATGATGCTCCAGATAAACAGAAGGGGCTATAATATTAATACAATACTTAAGTCAAAGCGCCTCCATGTACTGAATCTATAAAGCGCAGAAACCAATTCTAAAAGTCACACAAAAAATCAGTCTCACTGCTTCATAACAAGAGAAAACATATACCTACCTTCAGACTAAGCACTTTTCTTACTATTTTCTTGAGAAATGCTTATTTAAAAAAAAATGGCTACTGCAATAATATTTCAAATTGCTGGCTCCATCTCTCTCTCACATTTAGGTACAGGGTTGCATCAAGGATTAGAGTAAGAACTGTTAGCATAATACTAATAAGAGCTTCTCTGTCTGTAAGATTTTCCTTAACTGTGGAAAACAAATAGCAAGATGGACAGAGGGCCTAGTGTAGAACTAAGCTGTCTATAGAATACTGATTCTCACCTTCATTATTTAAGCTTTTGATAAGATACCTTGCCAAGAATACAAGTTAACACTGCTTGTTAAAAAAAAATACTTCCTGTGCTTTCATGCTTGATATAGATTCAGGTGAATAAAATAAGCAAAACCAAAATACCCCTTCTTACTTACTTCCATTTTGTTTCATTGGAACACAGAAGAAAAACAATTTATGTTATGTTAAAGCGTGAGAAGTCCTCTTCCAACAACGTAGCCATAACAGAAGGACAGGATTGTTTTCACAAATTCTTCATACTAACCATAAAAATGATTTAACATGTAATTTGAAATAAATAGGTAAATATTCATTGTGCAAACCAGATGAGCTTCAAAAGCAAACAACTGTATATAAGTCAATGTGAACATCATTTTCAGGGTTTAAATTCCTGATGGGTTCTCTTTGTTTCTTGGTGGTAGAGATCAAAGATATTATTTACCATTGTTCAGTGAAGAAAGACAGCTACTAAATAATCATCTATCTGGCTGCCTTTCAACAGATGTTTTTCAGAACAGTCACATATACCAAGTGGGATGTGTTATAGGTCTGGTTCCAGACATTTGCTACTGCCATGGTGACTTCAGTAAAGGAAGAAGAGGAGAGAGGGAGGTGATACAATGGAAACAACCACATCCTAGTTCTGATATAATCATGCACAGAAAAATGATATTTCTGTCAATGATGGACCACATAATATCATATTTTGACTGCACTTTTTCTATGTTTGTATATGTTTAGATTTACAAATACTATTGTGTTATAATTGCCTATAGTTTTCAGTACAGTCACACACTGTAGAGGTTTGTAGTCTAGGAGCAATAGGCTATGCCACATTAGTCTAGGTGTGTAGCAGGCTATACCACCTAGGTTTGTGTGAGTACACTCTATGATGTTTGCCCAATGACAAAATCACCTAACAGTGCATTTCTCAGACCATATCCCTGTCGTTAAGTGACATATAACTATATAAAAATTTCATATCACTAGTGTTTGTCTCAGTGAGGTGTCAATCAGAATAAAAATCTTTGGTAGCCCCACAACTTGAAATAGTTAAATATCATGTGGCATTTGAAAACCAACAGTACAGCTTCTATTTATTTCATCTTTCACACATTTATTCATTCAAAGATTTCAGATTCAGAAACAGGCAAAGCTCTGGGGATAGAACGGAGCTTATTTTGTGCATATTAAGATGGAGAATAAATTACTAAATGAGTAAAATAAGAAATATTTTATAGAGTATAAATTCCACACCAACAATTATAATAGGTTGAAGTGATTGAAAATTACTGTTAAACTATTTTAGCTTGGTCATGGAAGGCATTTCTGAGAAAGCGCCATGTAAGCTAAGATTTGAAAAACAAGGAGAAGCCCATATAGTGAAGACCTGAAGTAAGAACATTCTATGCAGGGAAATGCCTAGTTTATAAATATTCTAAGGTAGGAGACAGTTTGGCCTGAATCTAGAGTGAAGTGGGAAAGAAAATGATATGGTGTACAGAGGTAGGCAGGGGCCAGGTCATGAAGGATTTTGTACACCAAGTTAAAGAATTCAGATCTTTGCCTTAGGGTTATGGGAAGTCATCAGAGTAATACTATTTGATCTACGTTTTTAAAGATTATTACATTTATGAGTGAAGAAGGAAGATTTAATTGCAGGGTTAACATTTAGAAGTTTAAGTCAATTACTATTCTCAAACAATAAAGTTAAAGCTACCAAACAAATGCCAAGATTTTACTAATTTATATCTTTTCACTACTTAATTGCCTCCTGAATTCAACACAAAATTTACTTATTAATCTAAAGGTAATATTGATTCTTTATAGCTTTCTAATTGAAAATGTTATTGAATGTTTCCAAGGATATCTAAAGCATTAAGGAAATTGTTCAATAACAACTGGAAGGTAATGGTTCCATGAATAGTAGAAAATAAAGAATAATATATCTTTAAACTTTAATGTACTGTACAATGTCTTAAATTTAGAATTAAATTTCCAAACATTCAAAGTTTTACTTAACAAAAAAATCTTTACTACATGCTTTCCAGACAAGAAAAACCAATAACTTTTTTGAATGTAAGGAACTTTGATGAAGCATGGATACTTAGAGTATTTTAATATTAATACATGATTATAGTATTACAATTCAAGCATGTTTAAGTTTTTTCCTCACATATTAGGAAAAATTTCAAAAATACAGAAAAGTTGGAACAATTGTACAGTGAATACCCATATAGCTCCCATCTACATTCTATAATACATTTTATTATACTTGCTTTATCACACATACATCCATCTAGTCATCCTTCTATCCAACCATCACTTCATTTTATTTCAGTGTAAGTTACAGACATCAGAACTCTTCACCCATAAAACACTTCAGAGGGCATATCATTAACTAGAGGTCAATATTCATGCTTCTTTAATGTAAACTTGGCATATGATATAATGCACAAATCTTGGGTAAACTGGCCCATGAGCTTTGACAATCAAATGTGATTTTCGTCCATTGGCATTTGGGTGGCATATAAATTGAAGTGAAAGTTGAAAATAAATAATATTATATTATCAATCCGTTATTTTTACTACTGGGGTAATCCAAATGTTTCCACAGAGAGTAAAAGTAAATTTACTCTCAACAATTTAATTTATCAGATTTATAGGTCACATTTACCATGGAATACTTAAGAAGTATGCAATAACCTCAAGAAGTACTCAATGTTTAATTACAATTTATATTTTTCAAATGTCATGAATTTAAATTCCAATGAAATGCACTAGAATAAGCTTTCCACGTACAGATTTCAAGGTTAATATACAATATAGTCTCCTTATATAAGTAGTAGATAATGTCAATTTAGTCTTTCGAGAAAGGGTTTAACTAATTCTTTGATAATTGTCTTCTCCGGGTTTTCAACTCCTAAGAACTGATTCAATTGACAGTGTTTCTAAAACTTTAGAGACCAAAGGGCCAAGATGGTTAGGAAATGACTGATTCCTAACTAAACTATCAAACTTTATAAAAATGTCGAAGAAATGTAAAAAGATGACCCTGTTCTGAAATGAATCAAGAGAGAATTTAAACCTGGCAAAGGACATAGGATTTTGATACTGAAAATAGTGACAGATATTTTAAATTTCAGGAACAAAAGACTTTATGTGAGTGATTGCCCTTACTTTCAGGATTGGCAACAGTGTTTGCTATGTGCTGAGGATGGAAGCTTGAAGTGGAAATTCCACAGGAAAGGGTTGTTTTGCTTCTTTTTAAGAAGGAATGCATGCACAAATTTCACATTGCAGGGCTACATTACCCAACATACAATCACTCACTTTGTCCCTGTTGGAGTCTTATGACCACTTTGCTGATGAACTTTGGCACTGATTTTTTGAAGTGTGCAAATCACATTATTGGTTTTCATCTTTGTACACTCTCACAGGGTAGAATGAAGCTCATTCAAAGTACTACTGTATAAGAAACTGAGGTAGCAACAGCATGTAAGTTATTCAATGATGTACCTCCTCATGTAAGAGCATGATGATTTCCACACTCATTTGACTTCTGAGAGTTTTTCTTCTGTTGCAGTTCTAGAAAGTTAGTTGGATCCCATATCTTAAAAGTAGTGAAGATACAGATTTCATACACAAGACTGTTACTGTTCTACTTACATACTAAATATGTACAGAATACTTATCATGACATGTGCTAAGCATGCAAGGGGATATAAAAATGTTGAGTGGCCATATTTTAGATGAGGTCAAATGGACACATATAAAATATAAGTACATACAAATTTAATTTTTAAGAAGCATAAAGAAATGAAGGTTAAAATGCCTTCACAGAGTATTTAGAGACTTTACATTGTGTTCATATACAAATAGCACTTGAAATTGAACACAATTTATATCCAATGAAATGTTAAGGACAGAAGTAGACTTAATTCATACTTGGAAATCTATGCATATTTAAACTGATGAATCTTTAATGAAAACAGTAATTTAAAAAATTCCTTTAAGATATAGCAGATCAAGACTGTTTTCCTTTTTTAAACTGTATGTGCCCTGGGCTATTACCACTCTCCTCACAAAAGTGCTATATTTCACTATTACGTTCTTGACCACTTGAGCAATGGAAGTGTAGAGAAAATTAAAGAATAAAAAGATCCCAACTCTTTATTTTTTCATAGTCATTGACCGTCACATTAAAATCTAAGGTAAGTTTTCTTCACAAAACATCAGTTAACATGATTATCATAAAATAAAATTTCACGAGTACAAGGATTATTCACACCAAACCAAGTTTCTTACCTTGGGAAAATTATTAACCTGTGTTAGTTGCACCCAGTTTGATATGTTGGTTAGTGGCTAAAATTCCCACGGATTCCACACAAATCAGTTATCTCTTTTCAACAGTGCCAGCAGTGTTTTTATTATTATTATTGGCTTTATAAGGTCAACCAAGGTATTAAATGAAAAGAATTAAACTCACAGCGTGAATCCAAATATGCTGTTGGCAGAATACTTTGCCAGGAGTAGGCAGGATAATGCTCTTGACTTGAAATCCTCACTTCCTTTTTCCCCTCAACCTGTGTCTCTGTAGTTTGAATCTAGTGTAAGCTTATTCCCAGGGCAGATGGTTTCCTTCAACTAGCTGGCTACAGCAAGGTGTTCTTTAGTGAGAAATGTGGACGGGGGGAGAGAGAGAGAGTAGGGAAGGAGGCAAAGGAAAGACAGAATGGTGGTTCCCACCAGACAGAAGATATACTGCCTAGTAATTTAATAAATCTTTCAATTCAACTGTGCAATAGCATAGAATTAAAATGCCTTCACAGAGTATGGAAGATACTTGTTCTAAGAACCACCTTTTAATTTTTTTTTTAATCTTAACATTTTAAAAATTGGGTTGAATCTTGTAATTAATGTGCCATCTAATATAATGGTTATTTCCTTCAAAACTATGAATTAAATGGAGATATAATCAAATTAAGGAACTATGGGTATTCACATTTAGTCTTTAGAATTATAGTCTGTCTTAACTCCACGGCCTTTAGAAAATATAGTTCTATCGCTTTGTTTTTTCACTTCCATTACTAGATGAATCCACATAACCTTTATTTGCGCAGGAAGGAAGCTTTCTATTCTTCTTTTCACCCTCTAATCTCAAGCAGGACAATTTGATCTCCCTACTCCTCCATCTTACCTGCCCCAACAAGAAGTTATTATCCCTATTTTTATTGGTCATAGAAGGTATTACTGGGCTGGGTTAGTTTTCCTAAAAGAAGAACCAGGTCAGGGGTTTCTCTTCCTCAGACACAAGCAGGTAGAGCCTGTGTGTGTTATATAAACCACAGGGAATTATTTGGATGAGTGCTGCCTTTTCTTTATTCATGCTTTATCATCAGCTACTGCTGGTCCATTTGTCTTCAATTAATGGGCAAGGAGCAGAAGGCCTTATTTTAGGCTCAGGCAGAGCAATTTGCTCTTGATCCAGCCATTGTTGATAGAAACTCTTGCATTTTGGTACATATTGGATGACTGCCAGACATTAATAAATCAAGTACTTTTGTCACCATTTAGCTATCAGCTCTTTGTATACAAGTTTTAAAGGAAGAATGGGTGATTCTTAGCCTGGAACCACAACAATCCAAAACTACAAAAGCTGTTAAATCTACTAGAACTTTTTTTTTTTTTTGCTACTGCTTCTGCTTCCAGAAGAAAAGATTTTATAGACATTTATAGCTCTAGGTGGGAAAAATAGTACTTTTCAGGCTGAATGATGTCTGAAAGACAATAGTGTTACTACCTTATTAGGAGTAACTCTGTGGCAAACACCCACATCATTGAAACTGTCATCATTGGGGCAACCAAGGAAGATTCAGAGCAGCAATATAGGTCAAATGACACATTCAAACCAACCCTCAACTGCACAGCAAAAAGCCGGTTTTACAGCTTAACGGAGTACCATATTTTAATCCCTTCTAAGCAGGATTTAAAATATAGGTGTTGAGGAAGCTGTTGAAGTTTATAAAGACGAGAGCTTATCACATAATGGTTTTGTGAAAAAGGCTGTTTCAGAAAGAAATGATATAACTGATACTAGATGCACAAAAGAATAGAAGGCAAAAGAATTCTTTGACATTGTGCATTGTGTTCCTCAAAAAGATCAGGCCTTAGAATTAAACGAACTTTGACCTTTTATTCTCTTCACATTTTAAGTCTGGATAATGCAATTTACTGCCTGCTAGTTTGGTAGTAAAATCAAACAAATTTAAATAATTATACATGCAAATATGTAAAGCCAGCCAAGCAAAGAGAACTATGTTTAAACTTGCTATGTTATCTTGAGTATGAAATCTAATAGGCATATTGTCCTAGCATATTCATATGGTCACTTATATTTTATAAAATAATTTGCATTGTAGACTTTTTAAGCACATTTATCAGCTATAGCATCCAATTTTATTATTTATGTATATATTAGTTTTTGAATGCTTATGTGTCAGTCATTATTCTAAGCCTTTTTCATATTTGGCTTTGTATAAAAACAACTTTATTAGGTAGTTATTATTATCCCTATTTCCAGATGAGAAAACTGAGGCTTAGAAAGGATAAGTACCTTACTCGGGTACAAATGGCTAGTAAGTGGCAGAACTAAAGTTCAAACTCCAGTTTGATTCTAAAGTCCATGCTTTAAAGAATTTTCTCTATAGCTTTTCAATTCTATTTTTGTTTCCGAGTACATTTTAACAGTAAGTTGCTGTAACTCAGCATATATTTTAAGTATCTTTTTAAGGATATGATGCCAATTTTATGGGTGAAGAAGCATTTTCAGAGATATGTTAAATGTCTTTAATTGAGCATTTATAATCTATGACTACAGGCAGCAGTTGGTTGTCCCACGCTCAGGCAAAGAGCAGAGTAGCACTGAGTGAATTGATCACAGTCAGATATATAATGCCTTATGAAATAAGTTAATAAGGGTTGATACTATATGCTTGATGAAATAAATTTCCTAAGGGCAACAGACATTAACAGCTGTTCAAGTATTGTTAATGTTCCCATATCACTCCCTCAGTTACTGAGCACATGTGGTGTTCCTGTAGTATTTTTCTCTTCATTTATACCAAGAGAGTAAGTAAGCATTCTTGAACTTCAGCAAGAATGGCCTAAATTTCTCCTGATAAACATTTTGTTTCCTATTCACCACATAGTAACAAGTTATTTTTCTAAAAATAAAAATTAGAGAAAATGTTAATTTCCTGCTTAAAACCTTTCAGTGGCTTCCACCGGACTTGAAGAATCCAAAAAGCTTAAGCCCCTAACCAGAGTTTTATGTGTTCTCTCCAGCACCGTGTCAGACTAATCTCTCCTTCTGAGCTAGGCTTCAGCCCCACTAACTTTCCCCGTGCTGCCTTCCTGACTCAAGGCTTTTGATCAGGCCTTTCCCTTTACCAGGAATGCTTCACCCTTAGTCTTTACATAGCAAACACCTATTTAGCATCAAGTCTCACTTCAAAGGTCAAAGAAGTTTCCTTGATCCTCCCATAAAAGATTAATCACCTCTATTTTCACTCTCATAGCATCCTGTACTTTTCATTCCCAGAGCCTATCTGAACTGCACTTGGCAAAGGGATGTGACCAGGCCTTCAACTAGTTGAAAGAGTTGCTCCCATAGAGGAACAAATACTTTAATGTCCTAACTCTGTAAAGTATCTTGAAAAGCTAAACTTGCATGGGGGTATTGGGCCTTTTACTTCAAATTCTCAAAATTTTATTGGCAGCATCCATTTCAGATGAAAATGCATTCATTACGTTCCTTTTTTAGTTGATTTCACTGGTTTGGTCACTGTCATTATCAAGGAAAAAGAGTTTGTTCTTTCTGAGTAAGTGCCTTTAGTCCTCTAGTTCTTGTTTCAATATGATTTTTTTTTTGTTAGAACTATTAGTCAAAGAATTTTATATTATCAGTGTTAGAAGGAGATGTTTAATATAATAAGATATGGTGACTAACATGTTTCTTGAAAGAAGGAAATTACTAATGGAACAAATGGCATTTGCCAGAAGTGACAGCTTGTCAAATTGACTTGTCAATATGTTTAAAGAAAATATTCATATAAAAAGGAAGTCACGAGGAACAACAACAGCAAAACAGGAATTATATTTTTGGAAGTCAGATTTTTTCAGTGCCCTCAGACAGATGGAACACTCAACTTTCCCATTTAAAAAATAATCTCATAAATTTCAAATAAGTATACATTTAGTTGGATATGGTTTACAAACTCTATAAAAGAAGAATCTAAGTGAAAAAATGCATTTTAAAAACAGCAGTAAACTCAATTCTAGAGATGGATGATGATGATGGCTACACAACAATGTGAATGTACTTAATGCCACAAAACTGTACACTTAAAATATTTAAAATGATAAATATTATGTATATTATACTACAATTTTAAAAAACACTATAAGTCAATAATTCTTTATTCTCACATATCCATCTGGAAACACATCAGTAGAGATTTCCAACCCAGTTGTAGTGCGTCTGAAATGTGGGACCAGTGAGAAGTTGAATGAACAGGTATTGCCTTAACCTTTGAAAAATCTCTAGAGAAAACTTTGATTACATACCCTAACTTCTCCCCTACTATGAATCGCTGTACTTGAACCATCATTACAGTCCATGATTACTGCTATCAGTTACTTGGTCTCAATAAATTTCACTTAGGCACTAAGTCTACATTGAACTGAAATTCAAATCTTAAAATATCATTGGTCCCAAAGTGTTACAAATCATGTATCATATCACAAATGAAGGATTTAATTTGATTTCAAGACAAGGCAAATGAGAACCTCCAGAAATATGATTTATGTTGAAAAAAAATGTAAAAATGATGGTAAATGAGTTTTATGCTTCCTTGATACAATATTAAAGAAAGTTGGTTTATATGAAGCTATTTTTTTAAAAAAATATATGGTAGAAACACTGTCTTTATATTTTTGATAATCAAGAAGGAAGGCACATGTCACTGATAATCCATCCTCCCTCAGGCAATGAAGTTCAAGTTACAGTACGTTCAGATGAGGTTATGATCTTTGCCTCATGCTTGAATAGTAAAGTATTATCAATCCATAGTGGAAAAAATAATGGTGTTTATCAGGGAGGACTCAAGATAAAGGAGTTTTTCAGTAGAAGAAACCAACAAACCTCAAACTAATACATAATTACACTCTGTGATTCGAAGAATGATGAAAACCTGGTTGCTGGATTTGAAGACTCAGCATTTACAATGGGAACCATTTAGAGAAAATTCATTCCAGATCTAAATTATAATAAAGATAACTAGAATATAAATGACAGCACAAAAAAAGGAACAGCACAGATTAAAAATATAGTAATCTAGCTCTGGCTATCTGACAAGATCTTTAAAATTCCTTAACAATGTGTGAAGCTCACTTAGGTAAGGCATCATCTGTGCTTTATATCCTTGCTATTCCACTGACCAGTTGCATGGGCATCATCTAATAACTTGGTGGAAATGCAGAAGGCTCGGTCCCCACTCAGGCCTACTGAATCAAATCCCCTTAACAAACTCTGTAGGTACTTCCTATGCAAATAAAAATTCAGAACACAGTACTAGCACAGCCCTAAAGATTGTATGCAAAACATCCATTCATGAACTATTAGGGCTTGAGAATGTAAGGCTGCCCTGGACTGGAATGCTGGAGGTAGTTTCTACCTCTAGATTTGAGGTACACTAGTTCCTGATTATGTTAAACCAATATGAAGTTGTGACACTGGCTGATGCTGAGTTTGTAACCATTCCCTTCAAATGCATGTTCATGGATTGTTAATTTACAACTTCCTGAATGATGACACAAACCAGGAGAAAAAAAATCCAGTGTCTAATCAAGAACTGAGCTTTCTAGGAATCGTGAGACAGCGTTTCCAGGAGCTATGTGCCCTCATTAGGGATACTGGGAGCCAAAGAGTATGCTACATCTGCTCCTGCTCTCTGTGGTGATTCTAGATTTTATATTCTTGACTGATTAAATTTAGGAACTTAACCTAATTAAACAGTGGGTGTTAGTAGGGAAGAAATATAGTTTTTTCCACTAACAATCAGTCCATCAAAAGCACCACATCCTTTTAAGTTGTACTTAGCTTGATGTTTTTATTCTACTGATAAGTAGCTGATTTCACTTAGTTCTTTATTTGCTACTTCAAATTAACAAGTATCTATATTTTCTTTTTCATTGTTCAGAAGTTATGCTAGTTTCAACACCATTAGCCAAGTTGAAAAGAATGAATATGTTGGCCACTAGATGTTTGCAAAATATATCAACCTAATCATAGTGTTGAGTGATTACAGGGTGCTGTTGAACTGTAATTTATTCATCACCCCTTGTCTCATTTAAATCTCACAAACGTATAAAGTGGATAATCTTATAATCTCATTTATAGATAATAAACAGAAGCTGAGAGGCATGGTGTAAGGAAAAAGGGCACAGGATCTGGGACACATTGTTAGGATCAAATTTTATCTACACATTTATTAGCTGAGTTACCCCATCTATTAAATAGATGCACTAATAATTATTTTTAGTGTTGCTGGGGAAAGTAAATAGCCTATACATCTAAAGCATATGCAACAGTATCTGAGATGTTATAAGCGTTTAACAAATATTATTATTAAGCAACTTTTCTAAGGAAATATCATTAGTCTTGGGGCCAAGATGCAAGGGGAAATCTAGCAGACTTTGAAGTCTGAGGCCTTGCCATGACATTATATTGTCTAAGACCTATGCCTTCCCAAATGCTTCCTTGAGCGTGGTAAAATACAAGAGAATGGAGCAAGAATCCACAGTTTTCATTGCAAAATCTGTATTTTCATATGACTGTAGTACATATGCCTAAATTTGTAAAAAAAATACAAAATAGAAAAACAGACAATATTTTCTTTCTTAAGTGATTAATTTTTATTAATTGAAAGTTCATGACATGAGCATTTTTATAAAATATGTACTGATATCTCTTGCTGAGTTAACACATGTTTTGCTGTCAGGCACCCACATTGAAAATATTAATATCAACATTGTTTGTTTAGCTGGAGTTAAATAATGGTATCCAGTATTTAAATAGTGTTTTATAGTTTCAAAATGTTCAAGTAACAATGTGTGATATAGGTAGTGTAGATATTTTTAGCCCTATTAAGTAGATGAAAATATGAAGGCTCAAATGTTAAAGTTTATATAAAATCTGAAATAACACATGAGATTCCTAAGTAGTTCATTTGAAATTTAATTTGCCAAATGTTCCCTTTGACATATGAAGTTATACAAAGTTGGTGGAATAATTTAAGGCTCTTGGGGGAAAAAAGTGATTTACAATAACAAGACTTCAGATCAGCTAAAATTATCAAAAGTGAGATGGCTATTTGATAAACATTTTATATTTTTCAAGTGATTTATGACCACACATTTCTATGACATTTGTGTTATAATTTCTTTTCCTATGTTAATTTTCTAAGTTTTATGAGGGTAGGGTCTTTGTATACCATACTTTTGTGTATGGACCCAGCACAGTGCCTAGGAATTTACTGTCATCCAACTGAGTTTCCTAGGTCTCCATTCAGCATATCCAAAAAGTGTAGAAATATTGAAATTTTTGACCAGTTTAATTTTTGAAATTTATCTCATTTAAATTATCCTCATAATTATTTTATTAAACTTGAATTTTCGTGGCATAAAAATGAAAAGTACTATTGTCCAAGTTCTCAGTATTATATATCACATTATAGTATTAGGGACAATGATAACAGCACCAACAACAATCTAACTGCTCACAAAAGTACCTAAAATTCAATTTCTTATAACACACAACACGTAAATTGCTTGATTACCACTATTTTATAGGTAAGAAAACTGAAGTCATACAGCTGGACCAGAACCTCAACTAGACTGTGCCATTTCATCAGATTTTCCTCCTGAGTTGTTCAACAGAAACAAATATTTCCACCTTTCTATGCTACTAGAGATGCTTTCCTTACCTAATTCCTTAAGTATTATATTTTATTCTGTACTCAGCTCATCATTAGGCATTGTACAGGATATAAAAAATCTGCAGAAAATATATGCTGACCCTAAAGGAGCATCGCCATCAATTTGAAGAGATAAGACATGTATACATTGAAACCAAAATACCTTTCAAATGCAACACACTATTAAACATGAGACAATGAGGTACAATCTAAAATTATATGTGTAATTCAAAAATGGAAGTAGCATGATCTGGTCAGAACCAAGATTCTAGAGCTACAACTTAAAAATTTACAAGGATAGACAAAATGATTATACATGTTCCCTTCTGGTACTATCATTTTCTCCATTCTAATGTGAAATAATCACTTCCAAAATACTCACTGATTTATGACTTTAATATACTTCTACAGAACTATCCTTGCAGTCAATTTTCAATTATTAACTCCCTTTGCTCATCTTCTTGGATCATTACATTGCTCATTAGGAACTTCTGTTAGAAGACAAAGAAACCCACGATACAGAATGGCATCTTGTAAACAGCTATTTATAAAGGCACTAAGTTACCTGTCACCACAAATAGAAAGAATATGATGGAATATAGTAAATACAAATGAAAAAGACTATTTTTTAATATAAAGTGAATAAGAGAACCACAAAGCATTTTTTAACGGAAACACTGTGGATAAAAAAACAACCATAACCTTTTGCTGATGATTCTTATTTTTTCAACCTTAGCTACAAAAGAAAAATTCAAAAGGTTAGAGCTGTAATTTCCTTCATAAACTCTATGGCTATTACTAATCTAATACAATTAAATTTTAGCAAAATATATTTTCTTAATACAAATTGAGCTTTATTTTAAATATAAGAACTTGATATAGGAATAAATTGCCTGTTTCCAATTTAAATATCACTGTAGAATCCTCATCGCAAAATTTCTCACCACCTGCTAAATATCCATATGTAACTTTGTTTTAATTTGTCATAGGCATCAAATACCCACACACACACACGTTCATGCACACACATATAATTATATATACACCTATTATATAACTATATGTGAGTATTTGTGTATATATATATACACATAGATGTATATTTATCTTCTATAATATATCTAAGCATCTTATCCTCTCTAATATGGCATAATGGAGCCAGCAGAAAGTCCATAATCAATTCCAAATTCTACCACTTTCTAACTGTGTGACTTTAGGCAAGTTCTCAATCTCTTAGAACTTTACCTTCCATAATGGTTAAAATGGAGGAGTAGCACTGAATTACTGTGCAAATTAGAAAGAATGGATGCAGTGTTTACTATGGTATAAAACAGAAAGGAAGTTTTCATTAAGGGACAACTCATTATCTTTGCTCCTGTTGCTGTCCCTCCCCAAGCATGCTTTTCCTCTTGACTTGCCTTTTTTGAGTAATGTCATTACCATTTATCCTATCCTTTGACTTGAAACCTTGAAATTATCTAGGATAATGCCCCTCCACATTGAATCAAAGTCAAAGTGCTATAAATTCTTCCCTTGGAATACATCATGAATGTTTTTCCAATGCCACCATCTCCTAAGTATGGTTGCCATATTGTCTTCAAGGTGAACTGCCATAAGTATTCTGATAGTCTCCTACCCTTCAGTTTTGCAATTCTCATAGCTCTAGACACATTACAGTCTGAGAAAAAAATTGTTTTCCTTTCGTCAATTCACCTCTACCGACTCTTCACAGCTCCCTAATAGCCTAAACAAACAAACAAAATCCAAAGTCTATGATGATGTGGACCCAATATACATCCTTTTTTTTCCCTTTTAGTCTTTACTATTCAATTATTTTACTCTTTAAAATAATTTTTATTTCAAAATATTACGGAGTACAAGTGTTCTTGTTACATTGATGAATTGTATAATGTTGAAGGCAGGGTTTTTACTGTGCCCATCACCAGAATAGTGTACACTGTACCCAACAGGTAAGGTTTTATTCCTCACATCCATCCCATAGTCCCCATTTCTTAGTTTCCAATGTCCTTTACACCACTTTATGACCATGTATACCCACTGTTCAGCTCCTATTTATTAGTGAGAACATGTGTTTGTTTTTTCATTCCTGAGATATTTCACTTAGGATAATGGTCTCCAGTTCCATCCGACTTGGTGCAAATGACATTATTTCATTCCTTTTTATGGCTGAGTAGTACTCCATGGTATGTATATAACATATTTTCTTTATCCAATCCTCCATTGATGGGCACTTAGGTTGATTCCATGTCTTTGCAATTGTGAATTGTGCTGCGATAAACATTCAGGGATAGGTGTCTTTTTGATAAAATGACTTCTTTTCCTTTGGGTAGATACCCAGTAGTGGGATTGCTGAATGGAATGGTAGGTCTACTTTTAATTCTTTGAGGAACCTCTGTACTGTATTCCATAGAGCTTGTACTTCCAATTATACTACAAGGCTATAGTAACTAAAATAGCATAGCACTAGTATAAAGGAAGACACATACACCAATGGAACAGAATAGAGAACCCAGAAGTAAAACCATATAACTACAACCAAGTGATTTTTGACAAAGCAGACAAAAATATACACAGGGGAAGGGATGCCCTAGTCAATGAATGGTTCTGAGAAAATTGGAATGCCACATGCAGAAGAATGAAATAGGATCCCTATCTCACCATATAAAAAAATTAACTCAAGATAGATTAAAGACCTAAATGTAAGACCTGCGATCATAAAAATTCTGGAAAAAACTCAAACCATGGGGAAAATTCTTCTAGATATTGGCCTAGGCAAAGAATTTATGACTAAGACCCCAAAAGCAAATACAGCAGCAACAAAATAAATAAATGAAATAAATTAATAAATAATAAATTAATCAAAAGTTTCTGCACATCAAAGGAAATAATCAAGAGAGTAAATAGATAACCTATGGAATGGAAGAAAATATTTGCCAACTGTATATCTGACAAAGGGCTAATATCCAGAATCTACAAAGAATTGAAAGAAATCAGCAAGAATAAAACAACCCCATTAAAAAGTTGTCAGAAGACATGAATAGAGGTTTGTTTTTTTTCAAAAGAAGATATACAAATGGCCAACAAACATAGGAATAAACACTCAACATCACTAATCATCAGGGAAACGTAAATTAAAACCACAATGAGATACCACCTTACCCCTAACAAAATGCCAATCATTAAAAAATTTTTTAAAAAGCACAATAGATGTTGACATGGATGCAATGAAAAAGGAATACTTACACACTGTTGGTGGGATTGTAAATTAGTAGACCCAATATACTTTTTAGTTTCATTTTTATCTCCTCCTTCAGTTATCCTAACAAGCATGTATTGAGTGGACATTATGTTCAATGCACTGTTCCTGAACATAGGAATACAACTAAACAACAAACTCATGGCCCATGCCAATGGGGAGCTTTCTTTTTAGTGATAGATAACACCATTAAACAACTAATTTTTAATTCTATATGTGATAAGTGCTGTGTAGAAATCAGTGTAGTTTAGGTACTGACCTTACCTGAGAGTCTGGGAATGCTCCCCCAAGGAAGTGATATTTGAACTAAAATTTAAAGATGGAAGTAGAGAGGAGATGATGGCGGAAGTGTGATTCTAGCAGAGAAAATGGCATAGCACGTGGGAAGCACACACCCTCTGCTTCAAGCCAAATGAATTATTGATGTATTTGAAATCTTTATTTTTCTTCACCTAAAATATATATGTATTTTCTTTTCACCTGGAATGTTAGCTATACTGAAGACACTGTACTATGACCTGAATCACTTCCAGGAAAAAATGCTTTATTTATAAAGTAAATATTTTCCTGAAAAATTCCTTTTAACCATATAAGCAAAAGATAGCTTGATGTGACACTATGCACTCACTACTATACTAAAATGAAAACTCAACTTGTTCTATGTTGGAAATATTAATGATTCATAGGATTCTTCTGCTAAGAAACTTTTCCTACTTCATTTCAAGTATTCATAATCTAGTTTTAATATAACATTCATTCAATTCAGAATACATTTGCATTTTCTTTGCTAAAATATAATCACCCATTAGTATTCCGTATCGCCTCTAGGAAATTATTGGTGTATGACTGTGTCAAGAGCTTGAGCCTCAGTAAGTAACTCTGATATCTGAAACTGCTTTGAGGGAGACATTTTTCATGCCATCACATATCTTCTCCCAATAAATTCTTCAACCTTTACCAAAAAGAAAAGTGTATTTTCCATTGCCAACATGACAAAAACAAGACAGATTATGTTTTTTTAAGAAAGACTGCACATGTATTTTTTTTTAATGCAGCTACTCTAAATCTATTAAACATTGGACAGTGATGTGTTAGGGTTACACATAAGTAGCAACCATTATCTACATTATTTATCTAAGAATTTCTAGGGTCAGGTAGTCTTACAAAAACAAGTGTAGTGTAGTAAGACTCATTCCAAATGCTTTTAGAATTTTTTTTTTTTTTTTTACTTTTTAAATGAAAATTATGTCTTTGTTTTTGAATGAAAAAATAGCGGTGAACTAAACACTGATGATTATTTCTGCTTTTTGAAACACATTCCTCTCCTGCCTTTGTGACACGGTACTTAATGCTTTAGTATATAAATATCACCTTTTTTTATATATGCAGTAGGAACTTACTAAATATGTGTTGACCTATAAAATAACGGGAGTGACAAAGATTCCTAAGTTTCCATATATTACTAACATCTAATGTGTTTCCTTGTTGCTGTTGTTGTTGAAATCAACAATAATCTTAAGGAATATGTGGTCAGACTGGGTTAAGAAAAGTAAAAGTTATAAGTGATTCTCAGATCAAAACAAGAAAAAAATCTCTTGAAACAGGTGAGATTTGGAGTTTGGGGTAGAAAGGCTTCTTTTCAAGTCAGAGAACCAAGAGAATTATGCTCAAATAACAGCATCCTGAATTGTCTTTCTTAGTGGATACTATCTGATATACACATTCTTGGACTTCACAGAGTGAAGAACTAATTAAAATATTATATTTACTTGTTTGTTTTAAATGAGGACATTTCCTTGTGATTGACATAGAATTGATATTAGCCTGGTTAAAACATAATACTCCAAATTTGACAAATAGTCACAAGAAGAAACAAGCATTTTAAAATACTGTTATACAAAATGACTCCAGAAAGAGTTTATATAGGTTTTTTTTTTAAAAAAAAAATCACACTTTTATTTTGAGAATTCAATAGCAAGCTTCTGTGTTGCACCTTTGTGGAAAAACAGACTGAGGGCTTTTCATTAGTTTGCATATTTGTGAATGGAAATAAGCCACTTTTTACTATAACCAGAGAAAGCGTCACAAAAAACAAAAAGCTGTTACTGATATACCTCACAATATTTTAGAAAATTTCTTTGAACTCAAAATATAAATGATTACATTTTATAAAATATAAGCATGACTGGGAGGTAAAATGATTTAATCATTTTAAATCAATATTATTGAGTAACATAGTTTTTCAGAAATTCAGTACCTTCTTAAAATATTAGATTAATACCTTGAGTGAGGTTCAAAATAAAGGTAAAGACGATGCTTGAAAAATTAAAATGCTCATAAAAGGAAAAAAGGGAGGTTAATGAAGTACTCTAAGTGGAAAGACATGGAGAAGGGGAAGCCAAAAAGATAACTTTTGTGGCTGACATGAACGTAGAACTTTGGGAAGATCTCACAGAGAATTTCTGGGGAACTTTGTGCATATAATGATATAATCTAGCAAAAAATTATACTTTGATCTTTAAGATCATTAGATGCAAATTTTTAAAATATTATTCCCTATAGAGTTGGAGCCATATAGAGCCATGGCTTATACTTGGGTTATATATAAACTAACCCAAAGTAGTTAAGGAGTTAGATGAAAGAAATTCCTGAAAACTTAAGTTATTTGGAAAGTTTCACAACGGTGAAACTTTGGCCTAAGCATGAAGGGCTGAGTAATATTTCAGCAGATGAGGATGGAAACCACCCTCCTATTCATGAGGAATGCTGCAAATGAAAACAAAGTAAAGTTTTACATGGAGAATTTGTGTGAGTTATACTTCAATATTTCATGAATGTAGTGACACAAAATATGAGACAAAAACGTTCATTTTTGCCATCTCTTAGAAAACTTTGAATTTCAGCCAACGGAATTTCAGATGATAGTCAAAGAAGCCTCACAACAAAAGCTATTCTTTAAGAAAGGATTCTAATGGAAATATTCAGGAAGGGTTCAAGAAGTAAGGAAAGAGATTTTAGAGTGTAGGAAACAATAGAAGCAAGACGAATTAAATGTCCAAATAGGGTGATAACAACATGCAGTGAAAAGCAAAATGGAAAATTTTCCATTTTTTTCCAAAATAACTGCTATCTAAATATTTAAAACATTATAGTTATTAATCCAATTTGAAGTGACATGATGCTTCCTATTTAGAAAAACTGTAACAGTAAAACAAGGAAGACAAATTTAATTTTTAAAAAAACTATTATTATATTATTTATTTTCATCTAAGAATTTTAATTATGTGGTATAAAACAGTTGATGGCTGTTAAACAGTGCCCAAGAAATGGCTCTATGATAGTATTTGGCCTGAGCATATAAATTTCCATTTTATTTTTTTCTTTCAGATATAAGCTATGGCCCATTTTTTTGTTACTCACTATAATTCCATCAGACTTTTAAAGTAATGAACTTTTATTGAGACTGGGACAATTTTCAGTGGTATCATTCAAAGCTAGCAATGGTAAAAGAAATTAAAGCCCAATTCAGAAATCAAGTCATGCTGGTATACCTCTGAGGTTAAATACCATTACGCAAGTTAAAATTGCTGCTAAGTTCAAGCGACTTAAGCACACAGAAGCCAAATTACTCTGCACTTTAGACAGAAGAAAAAAATAAAGAATACTACAATTTATATTTCCCCATTTAAGTCTTTTTTAATGCACTCAGAAACCAATTCCAATCTTACGTGCTATGTAATGTCAACATCTTAAGAGATTTATTTTATTTTTTTTAATTTTATCTTTTTTATTTCTTTAATTTTAGAATATTATGGGAGTACAAACATTTGGTTACATGAGTTGCTTTTGTACAGTGGGAGTGAACGTTATAAGTGTGCCCATCACCCAGATAGTGTGCATTGTACCCTTTAGGTGTGCATTTACCCATCCCTTCCCCCCACTTGCTTGATTTCCACTGAGTTTTACTACCATATGTACACACGCATGTTGATCAATTAGTTCCAATTTAATAGTGAGTACATGCTGTGTTTGTTTTTCAGTTCTTGTGATACTTCACTTAGAAGAATGGTCTCCAGTTTGGAGTACTACCCAGCCATAAAAAAAAGTGGTGAACTAATACCTTTTTGACTTTTTAATTTTTTACAAATTCCACAACAACAGATTCTCACAGAAGAGTTAATTAGTACACAGTTGATGCAAGTATCCCTTTTCTTCTTCCCTTAAACTACTATACATAATGGGCAAACTCTTTCTGGAATGATTGTTCAGATTTGGAAGCATTGATAAAGAGAAATAAATCAATTCAAATGGTTTCTAAATAAATAATCAATCTTTGAGTATAAAACTCTAAACTTAAACCAAAACTTGGCATTCAATAGAAAACTGGAAATAAATATTAAATAAATTAATTTTAATAAATTAAAAAATAGTTAATATCGGAGTTAATTTCTAGGAAAATTAAATTATCATTTAAACAACTTATGGTAAATCATTGAATTATTTTGTCTTTGTGAAAGATGAAGTCAAAGTACGTTAATACTGAGGTCTATTTTTCTTTTCTTTTAAAAAAAGTTCATTGCTATTATGCTGCTACCTGCAATTGAGAGAAATGTCAAATTAAACTGTTTAATTTCCCCTTAATCTCCTTTTTCTACACTTCAGAAGCAACTCTTCCTTTTAAAAAATCAATCATTATCCTACTTACGATAGTTTTTTTGCTTGGTTTGAAATTTTTGACAATAACTTTAAATTGCATTAAAGGTGAGAATTTATTGTCCCAGAACCTACAATTTCCTTTTTTTCTCCACTCATCTATTTTACTTGGTCATACAATTATTTTTATGTTACCACGATATATAACATTTATTTTCTACTCTGTAACTTTAATTGTGTCTTCCATACATTGTGTGTAGATTAGTTTTAAATTTTTAAACTCAATAAAAAAGACATTCACAATCTGACTACGTGTCAATGACTTCTTACAGCAGCAAGTGGTACAAGTAAACCCACAAAGACAGGAGTGTAATCCTTTATCATTATACCCTTGGCTCTTGAAGGGAATGTCTTCAGCGTCAGGATCAAATAGGTCTTTTAATTTTTTTCATGGCTCTTTTCCTCTAGTTTATAACCAAATGACATTATTTTCTTGAATTTCAGTTTATCTTTTTTACCCTTTTCCTTGAGTAAAATTGACAAAATTATAATTTCAATGGGAATACCAGATAATAGATAGTACAAAGTCACACAGGTAATGCGATTGATGATTTTGAGAAAATTTCCATAACTTCAAGTAAATAAAACAACAAGACATAAAAGAAAAAGGAAAATAAATAGACAAGGAAAATAAATAAGGAGGCCCAACACTTGTCTGATAAGTTTTGAAACAGGGAATAGAAGCAACATGGGAGAGGAAATAATTTAATAAATAACCTGTCATCCTAGCACTTTCAAAGGCTGAGGCTGGTGGAATCACAGGAGTTTGAGACCAGCTTGAGCAACATAGCAAGACCCTGTCTCTACAAAAAATGTAAAAAATTAGCCTGGTGAGGCAACATGTGCTTATAGTCCCAGCTACTCAGGAGGCTGAGGCAGGAGGATTGCTTGAGCCCAGGAGTTTGAGGTTGCTGTGAGCTAGGATTATGCCAGTGCACTCTTGCCTGGGCAGCAGAGTGAGATCCTGTCTAAAAAGAAAAAGAAAAAAAGAAAACCTGCAGATCAATGATGGGCTTGATGGAGAATAAAAGAAAACACTGTGGATAAATTTAAAACCTTCTGTGGAGAAGTTTTATAGAAGTCTGGAAAAGAACCCAGTAAAGAAAATATAGGTCTCTGTGAAGAATTAAGATTTAGGTATCTCATGATTAATTATTAATGGACCCTAATTAATCCTGGACCCTAGAAGACTCAGAAAGCACTGGAGAACCTTACAAATATCCATGATTTTGTACCTGGAATTCATGATATACCCAAAGTATCAATAATTCATATGGCCAAAATAATATTTGGATATGGAAGGACTTATAAGGCTTCATACCCATAGACTCTGAGGTTGATTTTTGTTGGAAAATAATAAATGCAATGCCTATTAATATGAAAAAATGTTTTATTTATCACTTTTAGAATTAATGTGCTCTGAGATGTCAGCATTATACATTCTTATAGAAGTTAGACAGAGTTTTGGTAAAACACAGTTGTAAGCTGTAGAATACTGATCATGTCAAAAAGAAGCAGTTTAGTTAGAGTTTATCAGCACAAAATCTGAAGCCATACTTCCAGACTATTAGATTCAAACAGCGCCACTTGTGACCTGTGTGAACTTAGACAATTCTCTCTTTGCCTCTGTTTTCACGGCTATAAAAGGGGCCTGGCATGTATTACATGTTATGTAAAGATTTGTTGTCAGGGTGATTATTAGCATCATTCTTATTTAGTAATAAGGTTTATATTATTCTTTTTCCCAACAAACTGATTTTTTTGATACTGTGTGAGCCAAGCCTCACTACTGCATTTCTAATATTAGATGCTCAGTAGATGAAGAGTGGATACATGGATAAATCCCAGCAGTTGTTGATTAATAAATGTATTTGCATGCTTATTGGCACTGTAGTAATTTATTCTTTGTATCATGTAATAGACTTAGCGATTTTTCGTGATATATAAAAGTCAATATACTTATAATAAGTTAGTATTTTCTCACTCTTTTCACTTATAAAGAAAGAAAGAGAGAGCAAGAGGAAGGTAAAAGGTAAAATTGGTTGTTTAAATGGTTCTAAAATAAAATCCCAATCCTGTCTCAAATGATCAGATATACAACTCCAATGAGCAGGTCAATTGAGAAAGCCAATGTTTTAAAGTGAAAACAGAGTCCAGGAATAAAAATCCATTTCTCTAAAATCTCTAATTCATAGATCATGTAAGAATTTTTAAAAAGCCATGTACTTGGATTATACTACTTAAACTCTTTACATAGGAGAATTGAATATGATGTTTTTAGATTTTACCAAGGATTGTTCATTGTGGTGACCAGAATAATGCCCTATCTTCCCAACCCTCCCCCAAAAAGACAGATCCAATTCCTCAACCCTAAAACCTGTGAATGTTAGTTTTCATGACAAAGGATTATTAAAGTAGCAGGTGTAATTAAGCCTGCTACTCCTTGAACCTTAAAATAGAGAGATATTCCTGGATTATCCAGGTCAGGCCCCATGTAATCAAGAGGTCCATAAAAGGAGAAGAGGGAGACAGAAGATAACCAATAGAGATGGCAGAGCGATAAGTACTGGAGTTGCTAGCTTTGGAGATGGAGGAAGGGGGCCACAAGCCTAGGAATGCAGGTAGCTACTAGAAACTGAAGAAGGCAAGGAAATAGATTCCCCTTACAGCTTTCAGAAGGAATTCAGCCCTCTTGACACATAGATTTTAGCACATTGAGACCCATTTTGGACTTTGGATCTCCAGAATTATAAGATAATAAATTTGTGTTCTTCTAAGCCACTAAGTTTTGTTATAAAAGCAATGGGAAACTAATATAGATTTTGATACCTAGATGTGGGATGCTGTTGTAACAAATACCTAAAAATGTAGAACTGACAGTATGCAGAGGATAGGATTTAAGGAGCATGATAGAAAAAGTGGTTATCACTTGATACTTTTTAAACATTACCAATGATGTCATTCATTTTTTCTTATTAGTCATTCTTAATAAGTAAACATGATTTGAATGCTAGGAACAATATTTTCTCTCTCCTGATACACTGATACTTTTATTATTTATTTATTTTTTATTTCCTCATACTATGGAGATACAAATGGTTAGGTTACATATATTGCCTTTGTCCCACCCCAGTCAGAGCTTCAAGCGTGTCCATCCCCTAGATGGTGTGTACTTCACCCATTAGGTGTGAATATACCCATCCCCTCCTCCCCCCTTTCATCTGCCTGACACCCAATGAATGTTACTACTATATGTGCACACAAGTGTTGATCAGTTAATACCAATTTGATGGTGAGTACATGTGGTGCTTGTTTTTCCATTCTTGGGATACTTCACTTAGGAGAATGGGCTCCAGCTCTATCCAGGATAATACAAGAGGTGCTAGATCACCATTGTTTTTTTGTGGCTGAGTAGAACTCCATGGTATACATATACCACATATCATTAATCCACTCATGGATTGAGGGGCACTTGGGTTGTTTCTACATCTTTGCAATTGTGAATTGTGCTGCTATAACATTCAAGTGCAAGTGTCTTTTTTATAGAATGTCTTTTTTTCCTTTGGGTAGATGCCCAGCAATGGGATTGCTGGATCAAATGGTAGTTCTACTTATATTTCTTTGAGGTATCTCCATATTACTTTTCACAGAGGTTGCGTGAGTTTGCAGTCCCACCAGCAGTGTATGAGTGTTCCTATCTCTCCACACCCACACCAAAATTTATTGTTTTGGGACTTTTTGATAAAGGCCATTCTCACTGGAGATAAGTGATATCTCATTGCCGTTTTGATGTGCATTTCCCTGATGATTAGAGATGTTGAGCATTTTTTCATATGTTTGTTCGCCATTCTATCTTTTGAAAAGTTTCTGTTCATGTCCTTTGCCCACTTTTTGATAGGGTTGTTTGATTTTTTTCTTGCTGATTTTCCTGAGTTCTAAATAGATTCTAGTTATCAGCCCTTTATCGGATGTGTAACATGCAAATATTTTCTC
>CAUYRT010022649.1:0-33738 GCA_963574885.1 Lepilemur ruficaudatus
TTGACAGAGTAGGTTTTTGAATGTAACAAGATAAGTCAACTTGAGTGGTAATATATTTTGGGAAATCAGCTCACTACAAATTGTGACTGTAAACATTGTACTGTAAATGCTTTGTAGTTTTCCCCCAATAAAAAAAAGAAAAAACATTATGGAGGTTCCTAAAAAAATTAAAAATAGAACTACCACACCACCCTGTAATCCCTCTTCTAGGTATATACCCAAAGGAAATGAAATTGCCACCTTGTAAAAATAGCTGCACTTTCTTATTCATGGCAGCATTATGCACAATAGCCAAGATATGGATGAGTGGATAAAGAAAATGTGGTATGTATACGTATGTGCGTGTATATATACACAGTGGAATATTATTTGTCACTTTGTCACAACACGGATGGATTTGGAGGACATTATGCTGACTCAAGTAAAACAGACAAAAAGAAAAATACTGCATGATCTCACTCATACATGCAAACTGCTTTTTGTTTGTTTGTTTGTTTTTAAGAGACAGGAGACAGGGTTTCACTCTATCACCCAGGCTAAAGTGCAGTGGCACAATCATAACGGCAGCCTTGAACTCCTGGCTCAAGTGATCCCCCATCTCAGTCTCCCAAGTAGTTGGGATTACAGATGTGTGCCACCATGCCTGGATGTTTATTTATTTTTGTAGTGACAGAATCTTGCTATATTGCCCAGGCTGTTCTTGAACACCTGGCCTCAAGTGATCCTCTCATTTCGACCTCCCAAACCACCGGGATTATAGGCATGAGTAATTGTTTCCAGCTTATATGTGCAATATTTTTTTAAAAGGTCATAAATATAGAAGTAGAGAATAAAACTGATTATCAGGGTTGGGGTGGAAGAAAGGAAATGAGAAGATAGGGATCAAATGATACAAAGTAGCAAATATATAGAATGAAGAAATTTGAAGATCTAATGTACAATATGAGGACTATAGTTAATAATAGTGTATTGTATTCAGGATTTTAGCTAAATCAGTTATTATAGCTGCTATTATCTTGTTCTTGCCATGGAGGGGGAAGATGGACAACTTTGTGAGATGATGGATATGTTAATTTGTTCCACTATAGTAACCATTCACTATATATGTGTACCTTATAACATCATGTTGTATACCGTAAGTATACACAATAAAATTCATTTTAAAAAAGAAAACATAAATACTATCAGAAAAACAGTCAAAGAACATAACAAGAAATCACAAAAGAAGAAATGCAAATGGTTAACAGATACAACAAATATTTAGTCTCTTTAATAAAAAAAGGTACGGAAATTTTGCCAAATTGCTAAATAGTAAAAGTACTGATACCCATTGTTTGAGATAAGCATTTTTATATGTATTTTTATATTTTGCTATTGGAGATGTTAGTTATATAGCCTTCTGCACAAAATGTAGTGATATATATCTAAAACTGTAGGAAAGCTCATATATTTCTACACAGTGATTGTGAAAATTCATTATGAGGTAGTGTTTTAGAATTCATTCCACAGACAGGGTGGTAGGAACAATAGTCCAAAAGATAGGCGGTAAGGAGGCATTGTGTGCAGAGAATTTACAACAATAATAAAGCTGACTAAAAGTCAGTTTGTTTTTTATTCTCACCATCCACAGACAATTTTAAACAAAATCACTGATTTAAATGCCATTCCCCACCAGGTTGGACAGCTTCTACTGCCTAATCCTGAGATTCCACTGTTCTAAGGAAATAAGAACAGAAGTACGCAAAAATATTTGATGAATAATATTCATTATCCTAATCATTTTAATATTAAAAGAAAATAACCATATTAAATGCTTAATATTAGAAGATTAGAAAAATAAAGCATGCAATACTCATATTTCATAATCATTAAAAAAGGTGGTGCTATCCTGTATTTCTTAATCTGTGATGTACTGTTAAATCAAATGAAACACAGAACAAAAATTATACTCACAATCTGTTTTTACATATATATTATATTATGTTCAATAAAAGTTCACTGAACAATTTTAGGTACAATGTGATTTTAAGTGCATTTTCATTATAAAGTAGCAGAAAAATACTGGAAAGATAAACAGGATCTATGACATCTGCTCCTTCCAACAGACACACACACACTCACATACACTCTCACAGCAGAGTACCACAGCAGTTGTTCTCAAACTTAGTTGTATTTTAAAATATCTTGGGGGAGCTTTTAAAATCCTAAATACCAGGATGCATCCATACTAATTAAATCAGAATCCTCATAGCGCCAGGGAGAAACCAGGCGTAAGTATTTTTTTAGAATTCCCTGATGGATCCAATGTTCAAGCAAGTTTAGACTCAATCAACTCAAGTCTTGCTGCTCAAGTGTCATCCATGGACCCGCAGCAACAGCCACCACTGGGAGCTGGGTAGAAATACAGAATCCTGGGCTCCCACCCAGACCACAGTCAGCATTTTTACAAGACTCTTGGGTGATTTTATGAAAGCTCAAGAGGCCCTCACGGAGTGCCTCTGCTTCCATCTCTTCAATACAAGATTTCAATGGAGGAAAGGCCTGAAGTCTGAGAAACACTGAGTTGCAAAGTCCTTCTCTATCGACAAATTCTGTGACTCATTCATTTTACCGTGCTTCATCTAGAAATGAGTACAGTTCATTTTTACTAATCCATATTCAACAAGAAAGTAAAGCAATTACAGACTCATTGGAAACAGGTTTAGAAAGTAATGCATATCCTTGCTCTTGGGAAAAACAAATTGCATCATGCTTTTTCTTGCTCTTTTTGTCTAAGAGAAAAAATTCAGACTTCAAGTACAATATTAACTTACTTGATTGTCTTTTTGCAGAGACAGGTAACTTCATAAGCTGAATTTTAATAAATTTACTAAATCTCTAGAGAAACTGAGTGACAGATCTCTTGTCCAGATCAAAAGAACATCTAAGTCACTCACATACGTCATACCAAGTCCAGCTGTTATTTAAATAACAAACTACAAATGAGTAAACTTAATGAAAGAAAAAAAACACTGAAGTTTGGGGAGGGGTATTAAAATGACACAAACTTTTAAATTGAAAACCAATTGCCAAACAAAGTATTTCATGTAGGGACTAAATTTACATAATGGAACTTCTAGGCAACCCGAATCAATGCAAATAACCCAATGCAATAACAACTTTATTAAGATAACAGCTATATACATATAGAAAAGAAAGGCATTTCCCTCAGCCTTGAAATGGTATTCTAATAGAAACCAGCATTACAACCTCTTCGATAACAGAAGAAAATTGTCTAACACGCTGATGTTTTTTATGTTAACATATTAATGCAAACTCAGTTTCTTAGCAGTTTCTGCTATAAACATTGACCCTCTTCTATATGGTGGATGAAAATTTAAACTGAATTTTGTACCAAAAATCTTGATTGCTGCTTCAGAGTTTTTAAAGAATTTTTTCTTTTATCACAACTCTGTTATGGATTTTTATCTGCATAAGACAGATATAGAAACTAAACGTTGAAGGAGTTCTATAATATATCCAAGAGCACATATCAGCAAATGGTATATTTAAACCTAGGTCTTTCACTCTAAGTCTCTCCCATGCCACAACTTCTTCCGTTGTAATTTAATTTTAATACTTATTTTGTTCATTATGTGTTTTGACAGCACACACACACATTTTTAAGTAATCATGACCAAAATCCAAGTCACAGGTTGTTAAATAAATACATACATATAAGTTGATTTTTTCAGATTCTGATGCCACTTGCACATCTCTAGGCAGCTAAACATAAAGGTCTTTGGTTTCCTCATTATTCTCTTGAGTCAGCACTAACTTCCATTTCTTATGCAGACAATTGTCAGTCACCCTTGGTTAGCCAAGGAAAGGAAGGAAATCTTTTCCTCAGAAGGAAATAGTTAAAAAAAAAATGTTATTGATTACTATGCAAGGCAAAGTTAATTTTTAACTAAATCTTACTTTTTAAATATATAACTGGCATGCCACATTTCTTCATATGCCTGAATACTTCCTATTGCACAACCTTTATTTTGAATGTTACTTTAATTTAGAAACTGCCTACCTAGTGTATTTTTCATAGTACAAACACATCACTATGGATGGTGAATGGATGTATAAATATCTAGAAGGTAGTTTAGAGTTTGTTTACTTACACATAATAGATAGTTGTAAAAACTCTCATTTTACTTTTCCATAACTCATTTAAATTTACTTCTAACTCAGACAGTTTATAATTTCCATTTAGGCTTGTGGTAAGCATTTTCACGCATGTGAAGGTGGAAAAAAAAATAAGGAATTCTAAAAAGTCTTGATATTAATATTCTTTTCTGTAATAGTTTTGCATTTAATGAAATCTTTACAAAAATAAGAAAACCCAAAGAAAAAATAATTTGTAAAAAGATTTAAAAGGAATTAGTGATACCAAACACAATGTAAATAACCAAAATTCAATTCCAAATAATTTCTGTTCGAAAGAATTCATATTGATTTCTCCAGATCCTTTGTATTTTTATGTAGCCAGCAATACAAGTTTTAATATAAATACATATCTTTGAGAGACAGTGGTTACTAGTACAGTATATATCTTCCCCATTCTTTGATAGTAATCATGGTCATTACACAATTTAGAATCAAAAATTAAGAAACTAACCGTAAAGTACCTAGTTATTTGAATATTCAGATATTTTTCTTAAGCATACATTTATGCTCCAGGTATGTATATAGCTCAGATAATTTCAGATAAAACTAAAGCTTCAATCCCGCTCATGTTAAACAATGTGTCTTAATAGAAAATAATAAATAAATATTATTAGAGTTAGAAAATGTATTAACAAACCAATTTTAAAAAGGAGAAAAACAAGGTATTAAACAAATTACTGTTATTAAGTATAAGAAAACACATTAACTGTAGCAAGAGGAAGTTTATTTTTGTGGTAGTAGTTTCCAAATTTGCCCACTTTCCCTCCCACCAGTGAACCTTGGCTCCCAGTACATACTCCCTTATGGAGCCCAGTCTACTTGAATGTGAACTAATACTATGACTTGATTCTGTCCTGTCAGAGACAGTGTAAGCACCTGTGTGTTATTTCCAAGATTAAATCATAGGAATCCTGTGCTTACATCAAGATATCCTGAAACGCTATTCTAGGGAAAGCTAGCTACCTTGCAAGACGTACTACTACCTTGAAGCCACCATGTTGTGAAGGAATTTAAGATAGCCACACGGAGAGAGGGAAATGCTTGGTTAGTCCCCAATTACCTAAGCTATCCAAGTCCAAGCTCCAGACATGTGAATGAATAAGCTTTCCCAGACATTCCAGTCCCAGTACACGTCATGTGGGGAAGTCCTGAGGAATCAAGCTGACATCCAGAACTGAGGCTCCAGATATAATACATGATTCCATTTGTATCATCTAACTATCTCCGACCATGTGAACTTCAGTTTCCCCAGATGATACCCTAGACAACAAGCAACAGATATGAGCCATTCTCACTATATTCTGACAGAATTCCTGACCCACAGAATTGTGAGCATAACTGCTATATAAATAAGCCCAAGAGGTGGCTTTTGTATATTGCTGATAGGTTGTTGACTCTTCACTACAGAATAACACCTGCTAGCTCAAAAGGCCACTCAAGCCAAAATCAAATTCTTATACATTCAATTGTTTTTAAAATACCCCAAATAGGCAGATATTTAGCCATTTAGAAGCTGCCTGCTTTGTATACCCTGAGAAACCTCATCTAATATCTGCCAGCCATAGATAAACCTTGTGCTTAAAAAACTCCAAGCTACGGCTGCTGTTCAGAGTTTTCTGACTCTAAGACTTTCTACCATATTGCTTAACAATATCATCTGAACATCCTAGACACAAAAGCCTGCTCTCCAATTCCCCTCCTCCCCTGGAAGTTACCAGGCCCTTCTCCTGTTCTGAGTAGTAATAGTACCTGGGCAGACTTCTGCTGCAACGAATTTTCCCACGTGCAAAGATGTTACAGAATGCATGGACTACTGGTACCTCATGGTCATCTATTTTTCCTTGATCAGCCCCCAAAACCCTTAAACCCCCTATAGCAATGAAATGACTTTCGTTTTATGCATACAAATTTTAAGATGATGTGTTATGAAGCAGCAAGATGAAACAGAAACAATTTAAAGTATTTCTCTAAAACATTAAAAAAGCAGTTTTAAAACTACCAATTACCCCAAGATATTTGCCAATACTGTAGTGTTATTTTACTCTAATGCATAAATACGATGGTGCAAGGATGAAGATGGTGAAGTTCTTGAAATAATGTGACCTTTCATGGTCTGTCATGTCTTTTGTGGATATGAGATGATAAAAT
Organism: Lepilemur ruficaudatus; assembly: GCA_963574885.1. NCBI lineage: Eukaryota > Metazoa > Chordata > Mammalia > Primates > Lepilemuridae > Lepilemur > Lepilemur ruficaudatus. Next base: position 6,349 of record CAUYRT010022649.1, read on the forward strand.
ATTTTAGTAAGGAGTAATTTTCCCAACAGGAAATTGAACTGTTATATTGAACTGCAATATATAATTACAACTATAAGAAATCTTGTCCATCAAAGAAAAAAAAGTTTTAAAACTAATCAACTATCCCTAAATTGTTAATATTAACGTTCCTTTCTTATTTGTTTTCATTTGCTTTTGCCATGCATTAACATTTATTAGCAGACATTTTGTAATTAGAGCCAAAAGTTTCTAAAAAATATTGAGACAAAATCAAAACTTGGCAATTTAATAACTTTTATAAACTTTTATAAATATAACTTATATAAATTTTTATAATTAAGAAATAACTTCTTCAAGAAAACTAACCTTTTGAGAATTAGAAAAAGACTGTCATTGCTTTTTGGCAGTGTAACGCTCTGGTTTGTTTATAGAACACAAGTGTTCTGTGTCAGCATATTCTGAGAACAACTGATGTGGAAGTGCTCTATCTAATGCATTATTGTCTTGCAAATAGAAAAAAGGAGAATTAAATAGTAAGTCCTCTATTACTCAGTTTATTTGGCTAAATAATTTCTGGAGTTAAAAAAAAAATTGCAAGCTAGTCTCTGGCTGCTTATATAAGAACTGAGTATATCTTCTCAGTCATCAGATTAGAAGCACCCCACTAATTCATAGGTAATTGCTGTATGCTTATGACTCTAGTGTTTACTCAGCCATGTGAGAAAACTGTCAAAAGATCAGAGACTGAACCAAGAAAACCTTAGTTTTATTTCTCATTTTGTTACTTACTTATGTGATTTTAGGCCAGTGATAAAACCAAACTGGGTCTTTATTTGTACATTTATAAAAATTCATTAGTCTCAGTCACTTTGAGGATAAGATGTTATAATACATGTAAAACTGTTTTATACTGAGTAACTTGCTATATAAAATAAGCTATTATTTTTATAGATTATTATACAGTCAGCACAATACTAAATGAGCTTGAAGAAGAATGAGATTCTCTTTCTATTTTACTCAACAGGGAAGTTCTTCACATGACCTAAGACTTTCAAGAAAAGTAAGGAATTTACCACTTTCCTTATATTCAGCTATTTATATGGTACAATATGGCAAGATGCACTCATTGGCAAAGAAACTGTAAATAAAGCAGATTGCAATATTCACTTAGAAGCTTTAGAAGCAATAAATAAAAATAAATAAATAAGACATGAAATATCGTACCCACCAGAAATATCCAATTCCATTTAACTTTGAGATGGTAATATCAACTATGGCTCATATTTGTGGTTAAGAATCCCTTACACATATTTCATCTCAATTCATCTTCTTAAAACTATACGAAAAAATGATTTTCTGCATTGTACCAATAAAGAAGGATATTAAAGTACCAGAAAATTGACAGAGGCAAGTCTCAAGATCCTCTCCAGCTTGTCTCTTGATAAAAATTTGATTTCTGCAGAAATCCTGAAAAAAGATGCAGTCAGCTAGCTTTCATGTGAGAAGGAAATGAAGTTGCATTAAGGAGGTTCTTCTGTGTAGGCTTAATATGTTACCACTTGTAGAGATATTTGAATTTTTCAAAGGGAACAATTGCTTAAAGTTATCAAACACTTAGTGTTGGGATGTCACTAATGACAGTCTAGTCATGCACCCACATGTCTAATCTATGGCTTCTGTGCCAGGGCTCAGCTGATCCAGGAAAACTGGGAGGTCACAGTGCATGATTGATGGGTTCAGTCAGCTTGAGGCCGAAAGTAGGTCAAACTGAGATTAGATATACACAAGTACAAGATACAGACAAATACTAAAACCAAGTACTGTAAAAAAAAAAAAAAAAGACCATTTAAACTAAAAAGTAGAGACAGAGTCATAGACACAGTGACAAGGATTAGTCATGGTGTGACAAGTAGAAGTAGGAATTGAGAGGAATAAAGATAAGATCCCCAGATGCCAGAAAGAAATCAAAATTGGAGAGATTATATGAGTAAAGCAATATATAAATCTATTTTTATAAATCATAAAGCACCATAAAATTAGTTATTATTAGGTATTATTGGTCAATTAAATTTCACAATATGTCTCTAAATTCATCTCAGCAATTCATAAAAAGTTCTCATTTTCTCCCTTTGTACGGTAATCCCTTCCCACCTATAAATTAAATATATAATCTAAGCCCTCCTCTACCTCCCCACCCCACAGCTGAACAGATCTCCTCTTGGCCTTTTAAGGGACCCCAGAAAAACTTTAAAATTGAGCTCCTGGCCATGAAGGGAAGGAAGATTAGACATGTCTTGTTGTATCCCTTCCCTTTTGCAGTTTAGATTAATCGCAAACAAGGTCTAAGGCCACACAAGGCAAAGGTTAAATCACTCCTCCAGGTTATCAATTTGCTTAACAGAGCCCTTTGAGTTAGTATATTGTGGCTTGCTCTATGAATAATAGACTTTCTTATCTTAAAACATTCCTTTCTACTGATTCCAAGCCTTTAGACAAAATTTTATTTCTTTAACCAATTACAAATCAAAGAACCTCTGAACCCACCTGTAAGCTGTAACTGCCTTCCACTCCCACCATTTTAAGATGTCCTGCCTTTTGGGGCCAAACTGCCATATACCTTCCATGTATTGATTTATGATTTTATTTGCAATTCCTACCTCCCAAAAATGTATAAAACCAATCTGTAACCAGACCCCCTCCTGACCATTTCCTCAAGGCTTTGTGGATTTGCTGATCCCTTGGCCAGCGGCCACTCATGTTCGGCTCAAAATAAACCTCCATACATTATTTTACAGTTTGGGGGCTTTTCCCCTCCCTTAACACACTCAAATTCTTTCACGAATTGGTTTACACTTACTTTACCAATTTCCTCAATCTCCCTTTACTACTCGACCCACTCCTATCTAGCTTGCAACTCCATTATCATGCTATGAAAATTCCACGTCAGGGCATCTGTGACTTCTAAGTGATTTAAATCAACGGGCATCTTTAGCCCTGAGTTTCAACAATACCCAACCCACTTTCCCACTCCGTCTTTGTTTAAACACTCTCTTCCCTTATTTTGAGGGTATCGCATTCTCCTGGGATGCCCCCTATTTTTCTGGCTCTTTTCCTCTTTCTTCTTTTTTGGCTCACCTACCTCTACACAGTCCTTAAATGCCGAATACCTTCAAGGTACAGTTTTCAGCCCTTTTCTCTTTTCCTTCTATGCTCTCCTTGTGAAGTTTCATTTGTCCCATGCTCTTCAGTTACCAGCGATATTTCTGTGACTTTTATATGTATACCTCTAGACTAGACTGCTCCAGGCCGATATAGCTAACTGATACTGTCCTCACTTGTATGTTCCACTTTAAACAGCCAGTTAAAAGCCCAACTCCCAAGCTTCTTCCCAATCCTGCCCTCCTTTCATTGTTTCCTCTCCCACTGAGGCACACTCATCCCTTCGGTTTTTCAAGCCAGAATCCTAAGAGTCATCCTTGACTCTCTGTCTTCCCCACCAGGTTCTTTTGACTCTAGCGTATAAATATAAATCTATCCATTCCTCATTTCTGTCTTTACCTAATTTAAGTTACTACAGTCTCTCATGCTGTAATGCTATATCTTTGTAACTGCGGCTTCCTGAAATTTACTGTCCAAAAGGCAGTAAAAGTATTTGTCTTTGTTTTTAAAGCTGTGCTCCAGCCACACTGCATTGATTCAAGTGCACAAATACACCACACACTCTACTGTGACGACCTTGTCCTGCTGCTCTCTGTGCCTGATGCCCTTTCCCCACTCCCTACCATTGCCTAAATGAAATCAAATTTATCTTTGGATCTCATCCCCAAAGTCACTCCCTCAGAAAATCTTCCTTAACCTGCTCCCCACAGACAGCCCCCTCCAAATTTTCAGATCCTTTGTATACTGTCATTACGTTCTGTACCTTTCATAAGTAGCTCATGCCATAGTGTGCAAATATACAGCTACTTGTTTGATTGTAAATGCCAGGAGGAAGGAATGATGCTTATCTTTTTTAAAGAGATGTTTTATTGTATATACTTAAAGAGTACATATGATGTTTTAATACATTTAAATACAGTGAAATGGTTATTATAGTCAGATAATTAACATATCCATTATCTCATATAGTTACCCTTTGTGTGTGTGTGGCAAGAGCACCAACAACCTACTCTTTAGCAAAAATCCCAAGTCCAATACAATTTTATTAGCTATAGTCCTCATTTTGAACATTAGATCTCTAGGTTTATGCATCTTACATGTCTGAAACATATCCCTTGACTTATATTTCCCCATTCCCCACTCCAAATCCCTGTAACTACCATTTTATCCTCTACTTCTTCATGTTCAATGTTTTTATATTTTTTTAGATTCCATATATAAATAAGATCATGCAGTATTTATATTTTTGAGTTTGGCTTATTTCACTTTGATGCTGCTCATCTTTGATCATCATTGCAAGCCTCGTCCCAAATACAGGAGTCAGCACAGAGTATGGGTTCAGCATTATTTGTTGAATGACTAAGTGAATGAACCGAATGGACCAGATAAACACATTCTCATCTTCTCAAGGCTCTATGAGGTCTTCCACAAATGAAACATTTCCTCTTTTGTGCTCCTGTTTATGTTAGCATCATATTTATCATATTGATGGCTATATGTGTATCATTTTCCAGCATACATGGTGAGTTCTTCAGAGGCCTTGAGGGTAGAAATCATGTCTTGTTCACTTTTGTATCATGGGGCCTGTCACAGTACTAAGCATGTCACAGCCACCAGAAGTGGAGGCAACTGAAGCAGTGAAAAAGATGAACTCTGCTGACTTTATGATTTCAATTGGCCTTACTTCAACAACAAACCCACTTGCACACAGGAGGTGAAGCCAGGTATTACTGAGGAGAATTGCTTAATCTGCTCCATAAATTACAGATAATGTCCCAAATCTGCTATCAGTCCCTGCCAACCTGCTGAGCTCCAGAATAATTCAAAGCTTGCTGCTGCTGCTTCTTCTTAATTTATAAATATAATCCACATATTAAAACTTTGTTGCCCTTTTCAGAATAAACAAAATGTTTCATTGTAATTTCAGATTCTTCGGAAAAGGCTACATTTAAATCCAAAATAGGTAGATTTAAAAAAAAAAAACAATTAAGATAATGCATTAATGTACACAACAGGTGATCAAGTTTTAAAGCTCATTATCAAGAAGATATGATAATAGAGACAGGAAATGGAAATAAGGACAGATTTTATTGTTTTTTAAGTTGGTTGTATTTATGACTAATAGAGTCTTGAATTTTTACCAAGACAAGCTAGATGTAGTTAACCTTTAAAAGTCACATTAAAAAGAAAAATAATGTCTTCTCATGACCTGTCTGTCTGTTAAGGAATTTGTTGTCAACATAACACTTTTCTAAATGGGTCATTGGTTCTCATCCAGGTGGTTAATTCCTAGTTTTTGTGCTCTGTTAAATATAACTGATAAATATATTTTAAATTTTGCTTTTAGTAGCTGGCAATCTCTCATAGAATTTAGCAAAGAAGAAAATATACATGACGAGCTTGCTCCTTGCTTTCCAAACCTGAAGCACTAACATTATCCAAATAAAAAATGTTATATTCATTATACAGGGAAATTTGGACTCATAATTTGGGCCTGCAGTGAAAAAAATAGGAATAGGAAGCTTTGAAGTTTTCAGATAATAATCTCCTTGATAAGGAAAGGGTGACTATCTTTACCTGTATTTAGCAGCTAAGCATATCATCAAAGCAAAAACAGACTAGAAGGAATGCCTAGAAGGAGTGCATACGATTTAATGAGTAATATTTTAACATAAACATTACACTAATATCTCATTGGTATGTATCAGTTGATGTGCTTATTAGGTGTAACTAAGCTTATTGGAAAGAATATTTCCAAAAGACTTTCTTCATTGATTTGGATTAATAGATTTTACACATCTAACTACAAATTAAGATATTAATAGAAGATATTAACAGATATCAATTACTCCCTGTAATTTTACACTTGTTAAAAACAGATATAGAAAATTACAGTTTTTACTTCTTAAATCAATTTTATTGAGAAACAATGTACATGCAATAAAATGTCCCCATTTTTTAAATGTATAGTTCAATGGGTTTTAACTTTTAGTAAATGTATATAACCATGAAACAACTGCCTCAATCAAGATACCAAATATGTGGATGTACAATATTTTTGTCCATTCATCTGTTGATAAACATTTGGGTTGTATTTATTTGGGGGCTATTATGATTAAAATTATGATGAACATCCAGGTATAAGTCTTTCTGTGGACTGCTTTTCTTTTACTCATTTTTCTTTGATAAATACCCAAGAGAGGAATTGTTGATTCATAAGGTAGGAATATATTAAATTTCATAAGAGACTACCAATTTTTAAAACATATAATTTAGCTGATAATGTTCAAAGATGTCAAGAGAGAATAAAGATATATTCAACATTTATTCATTCATTCAATAAATATTAAGTAATCATCTATTTTGTGGCAGTACCAGTTTGGGCGTTCAGTGTACAGAATTTAACAGCACACAATCCCTGACCTAAAGACATTCAGAGAATATGGAAAACAACTTTCCCTTTTGCATATATGCAGAGATATCACTCTATTGACAATGTAGTCAAGAAAACAATGCTTGTATAATTGGATACAGTAAGCATTAGATCTGTCTCTGCTATCAACGGGTTATCCAACTTTAAGGAGACTGTTGATCTTTCTGAGCTTTATTATTTCTAAAAAGACAGAATTGTGTCAATGAGAAAGAACCCGAATTCTGTAAAATAATTTAAAGAGCCTTATTCTGAGCCAAAAATGTGTGAGCATGGCCCAGAGAGCCACATCCAAAAAGCCTTGAGCAAGTTCTCTCACCATGGTTGGGTTATAGTTTGGTTTTATATATTTTAGGGAAATAGGAATTACACATAAAATCATAAATCAATACATGTAAGGTGTACATTAACCTGGCCCAAAAAGCAGGACATTCCACAGAATGCGATTACAGCTTATAGGTGTGTTTAATGAATCTTTGATTTATAACTGGATAAAGAAATGAAGCTTTGTCTAAAGGCTTAGAATGTTTTAACTTAAGATAAGGAAGTATGTTAATGAGAGCCAAGCCAATGGATGTATATCCCAGACATACACCAAGAGTGACCTGTTAAGTAAGCCGATGACCTGCAGGTGTGATTTAACTTTTGTCTTACAAGGCCTTAGGCTTGTTAGTGATTTTGTATTTTATTGTTATAAAAATAACTCCAAAAGGGACAGGGTATAACTAAGCATATCTGAGCTTCCTTGTCCTCATGGCCAGCAACTCAAATTTATGGGTTTTTTTGGGGGGGCCCTTGGCCAAGAGGGGGTCAGCTGGGGTGAGAGGGAGCTTAAGATTTTATTTTAGTTCACAATTGAAATAATCATTGTTTTTCAAATAGTAAACCCAAATATGCTATAAAAGGAAATAGAATAACTTTCCAAATTTGGCAACTCTAAATACAGTTGATAATATAAAGTTTCAAACTTTAAAGTAGTTGATAGTTTTGTTAGAAATTGATGAACAGGGTGATTTCTAATAAATATGAGCAACAGGAATCATTTTTAAAAGCATAACAGTTTCATTGACCCAGCATTAGAACCTCAATTTTGTGAGAAATTGTATCAATGAGAAGCATGAAAACCTACTCTCCACTGAATCTCAAACAGTCTGAAATCTGTAAGTAAAGACAAATTGTAGCCAAACATAACCTAAAGAAAAAGAAAAGCACAAAGCTTCCACTGGCTACCAGCATCACTTTTTTCATCATAATTTTCAGCCATCACATTTTAATGCTCTTGATACCAAATAAACTGAAATTGGTTTGTCCAGCAACTGTTAGTGATACATCTCCCAACAAACAGTTTGAAAAGAGATTTCCATGGAAAATCAAAGCAGGCAAGTAGCCAACCTTCTTAAAGGGAATATAACACAGTTCCTCTCCATCATTAAGATATATTTTCTATTTTTACTTGCATATATACAGGGAAGAAATTCCTATATCTGTTTATGGCAATATAAAGACTTTGAATGAAGAGAAGATTTTGGTCTTCTTTTGTTTTGCTTTCTTGTGCGGATAACATCTTTATCTGCCCATACTCTCTGCCACCATGTTCACATTAAGACTCTAATTCCTAGAGGGCATTTAGCAATTTGCTCTCCACCCCAAACAACTAAAGATACACTCTTCTTTCAGGTAGCTAAGGATTTAGTCAAGAGCACAAAACACTAGGTAGGAAAGATTCCTTAAGGGGAAAGAATGAGGAATGGAAACCATCTTCTCCTAGCATTTGAATAAGCATGAAAGTCAACACATTAGTCAGATTACCAAACAATGAGTAATAAAATGATGATTGCCTGCCTTTGAGGTCTTAGAGAGGTAGTTAAGGCCATGTTATTAGAACAGTATCCAGAAGTAGAACCAAATGAGTTATTAGTCTCCATAACAAGAGGCAAGGCAATTATCATTTTTATGCCTTACTTTCCTCATCAGAACAAGAATGCTTGTTTTTTTTCTTAACAAAGCTTTATAATGGTTCACAGAAAAGTCATAAAGAATATTCATCTCTTTGTAACAGAGTTTAAGAAATGATAAAACTTAGAGGTATTTTATGTTATATGACAGTATATAAATATAAAATTATTATTGTCATAATTTCAAATGTATTTACTATTTAGGATTTCGGGGTAGGATCAGAAAGTAATATAAGTTTCTCATAAATTCTTGAACTTCAAATTTGAGCCCAATTGTGAGGCTAACTTCCATCAGTGCTGGGCCTCATAAAATGATTCCAAACTTTACCACCTATAAATCAGCCATGAAAGGCTTATGAGAGATAATCATTACATGCATATCATGAATGTAAATCTACTCTTTGATATAACCCTGAATTCATTACCTTACATCTGCTTTCCTGGGGATCAACACAGTGACACTTTCTATCAAAGCAAGACTTATCCACCCAAAGCATTAGATAGATTGTTTTTATACTCTAATGAGGTCAAGAATCATAGCAGAATGCCTAGGAGGCTGAAGAGGCAGCTGAAGAGGTCCCCTCTGGCTCTCAGTTCTATATTTACCAAGTCCTGGAGAATAAGGTCAGTGTTTTTCTTATTCCTAATGCTTGATTTTACTTTAGCTTATTTAAGTCCATCCTCTGTCATCAATCTTGTAATTCCCCAGTGTGGTGAGAACTAGCAGGGAGAGAAGGCAATGCTAGAATGAATACCCAGTGACTGCTAATATTAAAGCTACAGAAACCAGCTGGCATTGCCCAGCTTGGAAACAAAAACCTCGAATCTGCATGACATTGTGTTTCTTCTGCACATTCAGGGCTAACATCAAGCTCACAACTTACTAGGGTTAGTTGAGGCTGACTAGAGCCACACAATCTTTCTTGTTCCCACTAGCCTGTCCTGCATAGTAGCCAATGCTGCTTCTGTTCTTCTCTTTTACATATAAAGCTATTTCTCTTTAGACTATGTCAGGTTTTGGGGTCTGAAATGTCAGTTCTTGGCACGCTCCTGGCTAAAGAATGACCAGATGCACTAAAGTAAGGCAAGCATGAAAATGAGGTCTATTGAGGAGGGAAAAGGATTGTAGAGCAAGAACAAGATATAGCTTTACAGAATGAGGTACATAAGCCATAGACGATGATCAGACCCATCCTTGTAGCAAAAGAGGGCAAAAGATAAAGGGGGAGACGGCCAAGAAAAAAAAAAAAGAGAGAGGGCAAAAAGAGAGGTTGGTTATGGTCTGGGTCTTGTCTTATAGTGTCCATATAGGGACCTCCCCATGGCTCAGATGTCACCATGGAACCACTTTGATTAGACAGTTGAGAGTTAGATGACCTAAGTCTTATTATACATGGGGATCTCCCATGAGGCTCTCTGAAAACTGGCTGTTCTAGGTCACTTTCCAGACTCTATCATACCTATGCAGCTTGGCCCATGGGCTAGAGAGTTCTCTGCATTCTTTTGCAGTCGGTGCACTAAGTTCTTATTGGCAGATTCGTAGGGTATTCCCTTCTCCCCCAGGTATGGCAGTAGCTTGGGACAGGATTAAGGTGAGGCAGGACCCAGTCAGGGTCCTGGGGCCCACCCTTGTCCTTCTTCCCAGGAGGGGCAATTGCATCAAGGCAAGGCACCCCCTTTCATCCCTAGGAGACCCATAATCCCTTGCTAACTACCTAACAATTTGACCAGTTTTGACTTTTCCTTTTTAAAGAAAAACAATGCATATTCTTTCAATAGTAAGCCATGATAGGTATTATACTTATTCAGCCAAGTGAATTACTTGGCTCCTTCTATGCTTAGTTAATTTAAAAAAAAAAAAAAAAAGAAAGAAAGAAAGAAAGAAAAGAAAAGAAATCAAGTTGAACCTTGCAGAAATCTTTGGCCAGTAAAGGAGTGAGAATCAAGGGAGGTCATCGGCATTCAAATAACAAAATCATGAACTATAAAAAGAATAAATAAAGCTTAAAAATTTATTTCTAAGTATCTGCAAACAATGTGGAGCCAAATGGCTTTTAAAGGATTTCTTATTTCTTAAGTAGAGATGTCAAAAAATGACAGTTAAGATTTGAAAGATTTTTTTTAAAAAGGAAGCAGCATTTTACTGTTTTATTTCTTTCTACAAGAATGCTGAATTACTTGACTGATTTGGGTTGGGATGTTTCTGAAGTCAAATGTTGGTTTTCTCACTGATAATGGATTGTTTCTTATATTAGTTTTAAGCAGTATATGGACACCACAGATTCCAATGAAATTTAAACAGTAAAGCTACATAAATGTGGAGATCCTCAAAAATACTGATCTATTTCTTTTCACTTAGATGTACATAAAAATGGAAATAAAAATATATAGACTATGCATATATAATCATAGCATTAAATGAAACATCCTACTTAAATATATAGTTAAAAAATATTCTTTAGAATTAAATTTCACGAATAGAAACATAGTCTTATAATTACACAACTACTTTCTTTGGGAGAAGGGCATGGTCTATTTTTACTCTTTCAAGAGCTTACTGGCAGTCATTACCAAAATTGCCTCTGCTTCATTTGATAAGGACATTGTTTAAAGGTGGATTACCAAGAAAATGTGAGTCACAAGTGGATGGCTTTACCTTTAAGGCACAGGAGATTTATGCAAAAACATATACAAGAACAACAGAATCTGGTTTCTTTGGTTTTAATTCTGACTCCCATCCAGCAAGTGTAGGGAGCAGGGCCCTTGGCCCAATAAATATTCACTGAAAAATTACTGACATGAGGCAGATTGATTAATTAGGGAAAAAGACATACAAATTTATTTTATTGTGTATACATGGGAGCCTTCAGAATGAGAACTCAACTTCTCAACGAGGTACAGAGGTTTTAAAGATGGCAACTTGGATTGTAGACAAACAGGTTTTTGTTGGCAAGACAGGTTATGGGAAGGAAAAAGGAAGCTTGGCTAACAGAGATAGTCTTGTTATGCAGATAAAGCCTCACAGGTAGCAGCCCTCTAAGGGAATAGATGGTAAATGTTTCTTTTCAGACCTTTAAAGGTATCAGCCTCTCAGTTAATCTTTCCCAGATCAGGTAAAGAAAGACATGGCTGCATTAATGGAGATTCTCTGCAGATGTGAATTTCCCGATGGCTTCGCAGCATTACTTACATCTGTGATACTCAAAGCAGTCATCTGAAAATATGCCAAAGAAATATATTTTGGGGTAAAATATTTCTAATCTCCTTCACAAGAAACAGCCTGACCTCAGGATATACTGCCTGAGAGTAAGTGGAGGAAAAATGGGATGGTGGGTACCAGAGATCAGGAGAGAAGGTAAAAGAGCTGAATGAGAGTATGCTTTCTAAATATGCTGCATATTTTTAAAATGTACTTTTCCTTTATATACCAGAGGAAAAATTTATAAAATTAAAAATCCACAATTAATAGAATTGTTAAGTTAAAAATCAAAAGTATAATTCTAGTTCAACATGCAAACATCATGCCTAAGCTTCTAAAGTCTTCCTACAATAAGTACAAAATAAGTAGACAAGTAAACAGTTGTGGTGAGCTTGATAAAAGGAAGGAACGCTGCAAGTTGGTTGAAGAAGACTGTATTACCTATAACTTTGCTGCTCCAGTAGTCAAATAAAATAGAATTTTCAGTCCTGGGACACAGGGTTTCAACTGGCTTTAGATTGAACACTTACAAATGCATGGGAAAATCTTGCAGAAACTTTTCCAAAGAAACCATTAACTTGTGTAGGGAGCACTGCTCTTGCCCCTCTAAGATTCACTGAAAAATCAGTGGCATGATGCAGATTAATTGGAGAAAAAGACATACAAATTTATTTTATGTATGTACACAGGAACCTTCAGAATGAAGATTCAAATCCCTAGTGCTATTTATCAGCTTATATGTCTTTCTAGTAAAATGGGTTATGGATGGGGGAAAGAGGGATTCTTAAGGGGCAATGAAGGATTGCTAAACAGGATGAATGGATGGGGAACAACAATTAACCAATACATGATAAATAGTTCTGTCTGGAATTTGAATGAGATATCACTTCTTAAAGAGTCTGTTCATATGTAGTCACATTTCTGGCCTTACAGAAATATAAGAGGGGAAGGGAGGGAAAGAAAAGAAAAATTGTTCTCCTTGGTGAGTCTGGATCTTAGATAAAGAAACTTCAACTTTTTGGGGAGAGTCTATGGTAGGATGTGGGGAAGTCAGAGAGACTGTAACAGAGGGAATGGCCTAGAAAAAAAGATGGCAAAAATGTTTTCTGTCTCTCACTCTTTTCAGAACTAGAACTGGCATCCCTGACTCAGGCCAGCAGTCAAGCCAGGCAGGGGAGTGTCTTTTGTTCTTTGCTCTGCAGGAGATGGTTCAGTGACACCATCCTGGCAGAGGTCCAGGCAGCACAGGTCCTAGGAGGTCCCAGCCAACTCTGGAGATGAAAGGATCAGAACCATCAACCGTAGTTGAACAATACCCTGAACCTGAGAACCCTCCCCTTAAAAGCTCTGCATTTTTGCTTATGGGGGAAGAATTTGGTACTTTGAGAAGATACTCTGACATTTTCCTCCTTTGCAGGCAAATTAATAAACTTCTCTTTCCTTCTCCTCAAACCACTTATTCTATTTTTTCTGATGTGGCCTTGAGGACAAGCACTGAGCTTTTGGTAACAAGATCTTGAGGCTTCTTCATTCAGTCCAGCATATCAAAATGCCATATTTGGGCATATTGCTTTCTGAACCCCAACACTTGCTTGTTTGATGAATATAACCCAAAATAAGCTAAGAGGCAACAGAGTGCTTTACTAATAGACAGGAAAGAACAAAAGGCTGGATCTACCATCAGACTGAAATCCAAGTGGTGAGGCTAGCAGGCAATATTGAAATAATTGATATTTTATTATGATTTTGTTTTCAACCTATGCCTCCTTTGTTACATCCTGGATAAATAAGTTTGAATGTCTTAAAGACCCACAAGGAGTATGAAAATACAGAATCTTCTGAAGCAATAAAGGGAAAGTCAAGAAGCAGAAGGGCAACTTGACACATCACAGAAGACCCTAATCTATCACACCATATTTCAATACTGAAAATGTATTAAATTAATCCATTGTATCCCTTTATTTCTTTTTTCCCTATTACTTCTCTCATCTTTGCTTGTCTTCTCTGTGCCAGCATTAATAGTATTGCCAGCATAGGGGGTTTTCAGAGTGTGAAAGCTTTAATAGCAAAGTGTGATCAGGGAAATTGTACTTTTTGTTGAATCACCAGCAGCAATATCCTTATTCTTATATCACAGTACCTTTATCATTATCATAGTGCTTTACAACATAAAATAATGTTATATTTTGTAGTATACACTCCTGTAGCTGTACAATATCTGAGTATTAGTGTAGTATTGTACTGAATGACATGAATACATAGCTGTGTGTTCATAAATGTGTTGTACTAGAAATATCCATACTCAAAATAAAGGACAGAAATTTTTTAAATTCTCTATGTGCTAACTCATATGTGGTGTGAAGAGTTAGCTATAACCCAAAGATAAATATCTTGGCTTTTTTACATAATGGCTTTCATTTGCACTCAGCTAATCGCCTTAGAATACGTCTGCAGTTTCCCTATCAATAGTATTCCTGGCTTGTTATAGGAATCCAATTCCACTTATCTCATGCATAAATTATAGGCAACTTGTAATCAGCAAGACACAATGTTGGACTTAAATTATGGGAAGTGAGAGGATGCAAGAGATTATGGGATGGCTAAACATTGCAGATGAATTGTAGCAGAGTGTGCTACTAATTTTCAAAAAGACATTGCAGTGAATGGGAGAGATACAAATTGATTAAAATCTACCCTTCTGGATATTTTGTATGGTGTATGGGTGGTAGGCTGGATTGAGACAAAATTGGAAGTGGTATCGTGATTGTCAGCTTTATAAAACACTTAGAAATACTTTGATCTTGAGTCAGACTTAGGGCAAGGCATTGCACCTATTTTACTCTCACAAAAGTCTTGATATTTCTCCCAATTGTTGCTTCCTCATCTCAGTAAATGGCATCATGATTCCTCAAGTCAAAGAAACTAAAAGCATTGATTTCTGCCTTTATATCTGCCCTTATTTTTTTATTTTTATTTTTTTGCCCTTATATTAATATCTGATCTATTTACTAAAACCTGTCAGTTCTACTTTTTGAAATATGTATTTCTTCATTTCCATTATCAGCACCCTAGTGAAAGCTCTTATTATCATCTCATGGAGTTCTACATTAGTAGGTAATTAGTTACTCTACTCCTGTCCACAATGAAAGCATTCTCATCAAAGTAGAAATAAATCAGAACTTATCAGTCCTCTGACTGAAATCCTCCAATGGCTTTCTAATTACATCTTGAATAAAAACATTTCTAAATGATGACCTTCAATGCCCTGAATGACTTCATTTCTACCTATTTTTCCCAGCTTATCTGATATCTCAAACTAAGACCAGTCACATAATCATTTCTTTTTGTCTTCCTATTTCAGTGTAGACTTCAGGAATATTGATTCTCTTGTTCACCATGGTGTGCTTCAGTTCCTAGTCATTGGCATAAATTATGTGCCAAATAGATACATGAAATAAATGAGCAAATGAAAGCATTCAATTCAGTTTGTCCTCTGCCTTCTCTACTGTTCCTTATAACTCTGAGGGGTTAGCTGTTGTGACTCCAAAGGAAGTGCCCTAAAACCACACTTCAGTGAGAATCACTTGTTAAGCTGGGTCTCCAGCACATAACTCTTAAGACGAGATGGAACAGAGCTCTACATTCATTCCACTCTGTACTTAACAGTTTTGTTGTCACAATTAGCCTGAAATAGGACAGAGACTTGTGAACTAAAATAAAATCCTTAAGACCCTACCACCATTGACTGAATGGATCCCCTGTTGGCCAAGGGTACCCCAGAAAAACCTTAAAGCTGAGTTGCTGGCCATGAAGAGAAGGGAGGTCAGAAACACTCTGTTAGACTCCCTCCCTTTTGAAGTTACTCCTTGCAACAATAAGATACTAAATCATTAACAGTACATAAGGCCATGCAAGGCAAAGCTTGAACCATACTTGCAGATCATCATCAATTTACTTAGCAGATCATTTGAGTCTAGTACATGTTGGGTGGCTTGTCTATAATTAACAGGCTTCCTTATCTTAACTTAAAACATTCCAAGCCTTTAGACAAAGTTTCATTTCTTTAACCAATTATTAATACAAATCAAAGAATCTTTAAACCCACCTGTAACCAGTAACACCTCCCCTCCCTTTGAGACGTCCCACCTTTTCAGACCAAACCAATGTATCCCTTCCACGTACTGATTTATGATTTTATGTGTCATTCCTGTCTGCATGAATGTATAAAACCAAACTGTATCCCTGTCGCCTTAGGCACATTTTCTCAGGATGTCTTTAAACCATGTGCTGCTGATTGTTGGTCACACACATTCAGTTCAGAATAAATCTCTTTAAATTATTTCACAAAGTTTGGGTTTTCTTCATTAACAGACTAAATATCATGCTCTTATTTTAACAGATGAGGCAACAGATCTAAAAAGTGTATTAGGTTGTTATTATTATGTAGATAGATATTTGAGAAATGTAGAGATAATGCATCATTGAAAATGTATTTATTAATTCCTTCCACAGATATTTATTGAGTCTTTTCCTGGGCAGTTCAGGTTTTGTGGGGCCTGAAGCATATAAAATTGGGGATAAGAGGTTTCTTAAAAAATAAAAAGAAAATCTTACTTTTTTGAGTTTTTCTAAAATGTATGACCACATGAATACTTGTTCAGGGCTTCTTCCAGGGCTTTGGAGAAAACCTGTGAAAATGAGAGGGACCAAGGTTGATGGTAGGTGGTGCTCTGAGAGTCTACAGAACATTATACGGGCCACTGGAATCAGTCATGAAAGACACTGTCCCAGCTCCAAAGGAGATATGGTTAGAGAAGCAGAATTACAATAAATATCATAAAATGCTAGGATCAACGTAAGCTCAGAATGTTTGGGAAGCACTAAGAAGGTGGAGAACGACTCAGGGAAGATATTGTGGAAGAGGTCGCATTGTGACTGAGTGTTGAAGTTCAAGTAAGACTCATCCTAAACAAGAGAGTGGCCCTGAGAGGCAAGGAGAAAAGATGGTAGGTGGCAAAAGAAGATAAAGGGTAATAGCCCTTGGAAAGGCATAAAGATACAGAAGAGGGTAGTACCTTAGCGAACTGTGAGTATGTGGATTTGGACAGTATTTGAGATGAAAGCACCAAGCAGTGATGAGATGAAGGAAGGCAGAGATCAGTTTAGAAAGAGCCTCTGGTGTCACACTAAGGAGTCCAGATTTTCTCTTAAGAAACTCTGAAGGTGTTTAAATAGGGAAATGGTGTATGAAATACATCTTAATAAGCTTACTCTTTTGGTAATGTGGAAAATGGATCGAAGCAGGGCAAGATTGCAAGCAAGGGGACTAGACAGAATGCTACTGTTGTATTCAATGAGGAGCAAAATGATGAGGGCCTGAATAGAGGGTTGGGATGATGCCAGCTTCCAGCCCATGTTTCTCATTCAGAGATGAGCATTTTAAAGAACACATATGTAATGGGTATTTTATTCTTATTCGTAACAGAAACACTGAGAAAAGTGGGTAACCTGTCTAGTTGTCCCTGACCTGCTCCTACCATACCAGTCTTGGTAATTAATTCATTCTCAGTTTCCTCCTTTGAGAAATGGGAGAGCTGACCTAGACACTCTTTGACTCTCTCTTGCGATGCTAAAATTCTATGGACAACACAGTTCCCCGATTCTATTATACAGTTGTTATTTACTACTCTTTCTTTTGCAAGTTAGGAAAAGAAAATTAGCTCATTAACTTGGAATTAATCCTCCAATTGTGCTGTCTTATATCTAGAATGCCAGGCATTGATATGGACTTTTTTACAAATAGTAATTAAACTCAGCTATCTTTATGAGAAAAATTCTTCAAAAGAAGAGTATAATTTAAATATGCATCCTAAATTAAAGAGTTAGTTGTATTTTCTCCTGTGTCATAAAAATCTCTCTCTTTCAATATATCATATATCATTTATTTTAGAATAGCATAAATTAACAATTATGCACAGCTAAGCACCTCAAAATCCAATGCTTGTAGTTACAAACTTTAAGCAGTTTTAAATAATTCTACCAGTTAATTCTCATTACAGCTGCACTGGAGTGTTAAGCTGTGCACTTGAATCGGAATCAAGCAAGTGCTTGCTGCCATTTCTACACGGACACATTTAAGTAAGCCATTATCTAGACCTCCTATACCTCAGTATAATGCATTTTATTTTACATATTAAACAGTACTATATGGAATGGAATTGCTTATAGTTGAGCATGTTTGACCTCACAAGCAACAATTTCATATAGATCATTATAACATTAGTATATGAGTCATTAAAAACATAATTTCTACAAACTTTGTCAATTAAAAATAAATAAAATTTCATTTTTAAGAATTTTAATTGATCATACACATTTTACGCAGTATTAAGATGTAAAGTGTCAGATATAAAACCCAAGGCAAAGTAAGATATATCATGAAAAGGTCACATTTTAAAATTTACTAGAAGCAGGTTCTGAAGAAACTGCAGTTCTGGACTTAGTTGCCCTCTCTACCTAAACATTACAAGAATCAGAAGCTCAATCTTAGATTTTTTCCAAATCATCAAAATGGAAAGCAAGAGCAAACCACATATGTCAAGGCCTCTACAGAGGTAACCTGGAGCTCCAGCTGCAAAGTGCATGCCTTCAAAGCAGCCAGACTGGATATAGAGTGGCTCTGGTTCCCAATAGGGAGTGGGAGACCACATATTTCATAGGCAGCAGCAATGCCAGATGGAAGTGGATCTGAGTATATTTAGGAAAATAAACTAAAAACTGCTTTGGAAGATGCCAGTTAAAGTATATCAGCAAGAGACAGAAGGGAAGATTAGAATTGACATGCAGGGTTGTAGGACTGTGAGCAGACTTTGTTCTAACAGAATATTGTGTAAAGTAAAAATAAGATGAAGACAGGAAAACTTCAGGATTCTGGAGCAGAGCAGATCTTCTTTGTTCATATTTTTCTCTGGATTAATGTCCCTAAAAAGGATTATTTCAAAACTAGGAGCACTCAGAGATTGGATTTTCAGTGCTAAGTTTAGAGTGATTGCACCAAAATAATTTTATACATACACACACAAATACACACACACACACACACACACACACACACACACACACATACACGTCTATGGCACATGTGGGAAAAGTTAATCATGAGAAAGTAAACTATCATAGACTAGTGTGAGCCAAAGAAAACCTTTAGAAAATAGGTGGGAAAATGAAATGTTCAGTAGTATCACATTAGAACAAATCAAAGTTAGATAGGGACTCATGTCACTTTGAGGCTATCTAGACGAGAAATTTGGACCTTATCTTAAATTTTATTTCCTCTGATTGTACCTAAAACCACAAGGAATTTTCAACAAACAACAAGAAAAAGACGAGAAAACAGGTAGAAAAAAACAAGTAAAATGTATGATTAGGAAAATTTCAGAAGAGGAAATGAGATGGTAACAATAAATGTTGAATTTAGTAATTAAGGAATGTCCATTAAAACAACACACTACCTTACATCCATTAAGTTTACGAAAATTAGAAATTTAGGTAGCACCAAGTTGATAAACATATGGGGAAACTGAACCCCTCAGGGCCTGGCACTGAGATCATTTACCTGGGAGTGACAGCCATTTTAGAGAGAAACCTAAAAGTATCTAGTTAAATTCAGTATATGTACACACTGTGACTGATGACCAGTGAACTATAATCAATCTCAATATTGATGCAAAGATACACTAGAAAACATATCAAAAAATGGGACTATCAAAAATGGGCTGGGGGGTAAATCACCCTAGTTGTCCATCATTTGTCAAATGAAGACAAAAACACGGTAGAGGTATAAAATACTGAGCAGCAGTCAGAAGGAATGACTAATATTCCTAGAGCAACATGAATAGAGCTCCAAAAATAACATTGATTAAAATAGCAAGAAACAGAAGATTTATAACACAATGCCACTAACTTAATTTTAAAACACACTTAATACTATATATTTTTCACAGATAGACACAAATGCCAATGATTGTGTAGAAGGGAAATTGGAAAGACTAACCTAAAACCTAACAGTGATGCCTATAAGGTTGGGCGAGGGTGGGGAGTATTACAGGGTCAGGGCATAAGAGCCAAAGGAGGAAATTAAACAAAAATATATAAAATAGATCATGCATGGAGAAATGAGGTGCTAGAGTGTCATGATTGAGGGATGCAGCTAAGTCTATACTTCTGGTAAAATAAGAATACAAACAGAAATAGGACACCTCCCTTCCAGTCCCCCAGTCCCCTTTTGAAACTTACCTGGATTATATTTGTAAATTCCCTTCAATCCCCTGCACTTTTTTTTTTTAAGCTATTTTCTACCCATTCTCCCCTAGGTTATATCACAATAAATTGTTGTGTCTAGGCTTAGGCAAGTTTCTAATGTTTGCAATATTCATAAACCTCAGTTTGATATTATAATGATGGGGATAACTAAAGCTGAGTGTGAAATGAAAGACAACATTCAGTATATATAACGTGCTTACATTTGAATAAATATTAGCTCTTGCTCCTTCTCCACCCTCCTTCATATTGATCTTCTTCCCCTTACTTTTGAAATTTCTCCAGATACTTACGATTCTCCCTGCTATATGGCATTGCAAATAGCTATTTTAACACTGCCTAATCTGCTCTCGTTGACACTCATCATTGGTTTTATTCAGCGTTTCTTCTTTTTCTGGAAATTAGTGTTGCTTCCAACAAAAGCTACACTCTGGAGGTCTAAGGAAGGAAGTGAGTTAAGGGTACAGAAAGGTTCTCATCTGGATGCTCAAATGTCCCTCAGCCCCCAGCTCACTTCCCTGGGGTCTATTGGACCTGGTGGAGACAACCTCTCCCCCCGAGTTCAGGATCTTTTTCATCTTGCCACATTGGTTCTCAATTACCACCTGCCTCCCTCCCCATCTCCTGGCCAATCATTCTCAGGCCTTGCCCCCAAAACACCTAAATGCCATTAATGGGGCTCAGGACACACTACCCCAAAATATGACACCTTAACATTTAAGGAAACAGCAGAAACAAGAAGTTCTTATTAACCTTCTCCTGACCCTCTCCCCTGAAGCAGGCCATAAAAGAATTCTGTGACTTTACACAGAAGTAAGTCATAAGACCCTCATTCCAGAGGTGTCCTTCCTATTCCCAGAGGAAAAGAAATGGTCCTGTCTCTGAAGACATAAGGACACAGAGAAGAACCTGAAAAAACAGGCCTTGCTAAGTTTCCCTCAGTTTATTAGCATAGATCATAGCTGCTTTTTCCTATCATACTTCCGCGTAACTGTTCACTCTTTATCAAACAAAGCATAAAAATATAGTTTCCTGTGTTTCTTTGGTCTTCATTTCTGAAGGCTCTTGTATCACATAGCACATACATAAAATCAATTGGTATGCTTTTCTCTTGCGACTCTATCTTTTAGTATAGATGCCTCAGCTATAAACATAATGGTAGGTGAAAAAAGAAATCTTTCCTCTCCTAAACTACTCTTCAACCCTCTGTATTTTCTGGACAGGAGGCAGATCTCAGCACACAGTCCACTTGAGCTTTGTTAGGCACCAGTCTTCATTATCACTCAACGCTGAGGGTAAGTTTCAAAATTACTGAGTGGGACCATGGAAGGTCCCCACTAGACTTGAGATAAGAGGACAAAAACTCTACTCTAGCCCCATCGGCAACCTCAGAGGTGAAAGAGGACTCCAAGCTTTCTCTAAAGGGATCTACTCACAAAATCTCCTCTGCTCCACTTTCTCAGGCCCCTTATACCCTAGAAATGGATGAGGAGATCCAAAAGTCCTAGGACATATTTTCAAACTGCCTTTCATAATTTTTACATTGTAATTTAGATTTAAAATTTTACAACTCTCTCTTTGTACCTAATCAGCACTTAAATTGTACTATCATATTATATATAGAAAGTTAAAACACAGAGGCAGAAATTATCACTGTGAAAGATTCAAAAATTTATAGATCATAACGAAAAACACTAAAAATGGACATAAACTTTAAAAAAATATGGTCAATATAATTGCTAAATAGTAAGACTTGTAAGAAATAAAAATAACATTCTTTTGAAATGTGTATGGAGATATTTATAAAAATGTCTCATTTGTTAATAAGACCACAAAGGAAGTCTGTCACTGTTGTCAAAACTGCAAGGGGTTTCAATCTAGGTCCAGTTTCTCCTCAAAGGCACACAAAGATCCAATTATTGAGACAATAAAGATTGTCAAAGATGAAAGAAATTTTTAGTATGACAGACATCTTGTCAGGAGACTGGGAGAAGCTATCGGAAATACATTTCTCCGCTAAAGGACATCATGTGATTCTTTTTTGTTTCACAGTATTACAGTGGCACAAACATTTTTGGTTTGCTTCCATGGATCACTTTTGTAATGACTGAGTCAGGGTTAAAAGTGTGCCTGTCACCCAGGTAGTGTTCATTGTACCCCTTAGGTAGGTTTTCATCCATTCCCTCCTCCCCCCACCACCTGCTTGATTTCCATTGAGCTTTACTTCCCTCTATGGACATATGTTCTCATCAGTTAGTTCCAATTCAATAGTGAGTACATGTGGTATTTGTTTTCCATTCTTATGATACTTAACTTAGAATTATGGTCTCCAGTTACAACCAAATTGTTGCAAAAGGCATTAAGTCATCCTTCTTCCTGGCTGAGTAATATTCCATGGTATACATATATCACATTCTGTTAATACACTCATGAATTGATGGGCATTTGGGTTGATTCCACGTCATTGCAATTGTGAATTGTGCTGCAATGAACATTAGAGTGCAGGTGTCTTTTTGATAATTTTTTTTCCTTTGGGTACATACCCAGTAGTGGCATTGCTGGATCAAATGGTAGGTCTACTTTTAATTCTTTGAGTAATCTCCATACTGTTTTCCATAGAGGTTGTACTATAATAATTTGTAGCTCCACCAACAGTGTATAAGTATTTATTTCTCTCTGCATCCATTGTTTTTGGACTTTTTAATAAAAGCCATTCTGACAACATCAAGGGGAAACTTGGAAAAGATACACACTGATATATTATTAGTGATCACTTACAGAAAGTTGACTTGGAAAAGTGGAATGGATGGCTTAACTTCTCATTTACAGGTAATTTTTAATTTTTAAATTTTTCAATATTTTGAAATAAAATACATCCAGGAAAAAAAAACACACACAAAAGGAAAAGTACTCTGGCTGAAAGAGAGAAAGAGGACAGGAAGAAAAAGAAAAAAGAAGAGCAAAAGAGAACAATTCTAATAAAGTGGGAACTTTGAAGTGAGTAATATAGAAACACGGCCAAATTTTTAAAACATCTAAAGCAGATGGTGAAATAAAGGAGATTTAAGGATCCCACAACCCAATATGGGCAATGAAATCAGTGTCAATTTCCCCAAAGACAATGGAGGAGGGTGAATCGGCCAGATCTGAGAGCAGAAATAAGAGGTGAGCAAGTCTTAGGCAACTCATGGAAGATGTCCTGCACAACCTAATCTTACCCAGTGACTAGCTGCTATTTATTCTCTCCAGGCCATAGTTGAGAATTTTTGTTATTTATGAAGTTGGCAATACATTGGGGATTTAGGTGAATTGGCAAATATTAACTTAGAGAATAAGCAATGTGTTTAATAAATTAGATGTTGTCGCGATACCAAATCATCTCCTTACCAGAAGTTGAAATTATAGTTCATTCAAAAAGAATAATAAGAATACTTCACGACCAAACTTATAGGATTTAATCAAAAGAGTACCATATGTAAACATTACGACATTATGGTTTTTTAAGAAACAAGACTTAATCTAAACGAAGTAAAAATTCAACTCATAAGAGTTAAAAAACAACTGAGTAAACAAAAAGGAAGCAAATGGATAAAAGAATTAATGAGGTAAAAGCAGTGATTAATAGAGAAAACAAAGCCAAATCACTTAATAAATAAAACCAAAAACAAGTTTTCTAGAAAGACCAATAAAAATGCAACATTCTGGCAAGTCTGATAAAGAAAATTAATGGGAAAACACAATAGAGAAGAAAAACAACACGGAAAAATGGAAATATAATCTTAGATATAAAGGAGCATAACATATTTTAAGAAAATGCAGTATACAGTTTTATTTCAATAAATGTGTAAATACAGATACAGAAACTAATCTTCAGGAAAAAACTATGAATATTGACAAAAGAAGAAATGAAAGATTTCAGTAGATTGATAACAGTAGAAGAAATTAAAAAGATAGCTAAAACTCCAACCCCCAATATCCCAGATGGATTCCAGAAAACCTCAAGGAATATGGGAATTAAACTTCTTCCTTATACAGTAAAAGTTGATGAGATTCTCGCTTAATTCCACAAAATTATCAGAACCTCAGCTACAAAAGAATAGCAATCTTATTAGTAGTAGAAGCAGTGGTAGTAGTAGTAATAATAACACAATCCAAGTCTTATGAATGAATATAGATGAAAAAATCCTAAAAAGATTATTACCAAACAGAATTCAGGAATGAAATAAAAGAATATTCCTGACTATATAGAATGTACTCCAAGAACATAAAGATGTTCCAAAATTAGGAAATAAATATGAAAAACCTTGTAATAACCTGCACAGATGTCCAGAAAGCATTTAATAAAATTAAATTTTTATTCCAAATAACACTCCTAGGAAGACTGCATTAAAAGAAAGCTTTCTGGATTTGTGAAAGCGGATGTCAGAAAGCAACTATAAAAATATCACATTTTTCAAAAATAGCAGAGATATTTCCTTTAAAATCAGTAACAGAGATATACTATCTCCACCATTATTCAATACTTTTCTGGAGATTTCTGTTAGAGGATTTAGACCCCCCAAAAATGAATGTGATATGAATCTTGAAAGAGACTAAATTTTCCTTATTTGTTGATAAATTATTTTCTCCTTAGAAATTGTAAGCAAATCAATTGAAAAATTGTTAAAACTAGGCTTTGAGGATTTGACATTGGAAATATGATCTAAAGGATAAGAAGTTGATTCTACAAAGATGAGGGGTATATGTGGTTGTATGTGGTGTATGTGTGTGTGTGTCTGTGCCTAAACAAAGTCTTTGTATCTATGTGAGTGTTTGTGTATGTGTGTGTCTCTGTGTTCCTGAATATATCTTTGGCTGTGTACGTGTCTATATGTGTGTGTGTGTCTGTGATCACGTGTGTGGTAGACAGAAGATGTGGAAAGAAGGAAAGAGAAAAATTCAAAGGCCTTGGGGTAGGAAATAATTTGGTGCTCCTGAAGGTTATTAACCCAGAGGAATTAGTAAACATGAGATCTGAGAGGTAGGCAGAGGCCAGGTCATGTAGAATATTGTAAGGCATGACATGAGTTTGGATTTTATTCAAAGAGAAACCCCTGATTTAATGAATAATTAGCAGGAGAGTGGCATATCCAATTTACGTTTTTAGAATAGTATCATGGCTACTGGGAAGGTAATAAACTATTGTTCCAGAATTAGGAAAACTGCTTAGGAAGCTCCTGCAGTTGCTTAAGTGAGAGCTGTGGTGGCTTTATTTGGATGATGGCTGAGGCAATGGAGAAAAATAAATTTGAAACACATTTTGGATGTATAACTGACTAGACATGAAGTGAAATGAATGTAGGGGTCAGGGAAAGGGGACTTTCAATGACACATGAACAACTGGGTGGAGGATATTGTTGCCACTAACTGGGATAATTAATATTGGGCTACAAATGTTAGATACGGTGAGGAGAGGTGAAATTTAGAGGTTAATGTTAAGTGCATTAGATTGAGATGCCAACTAGAAATCTAAGTGGCTATGTTAAATTTTACAATTGAAGAAATTATATAGAGTTCAAAGGAGAGGTCTGGGCTAGAGAGATGTATTTGGAAAAATCAATATTTAACTGGGTTTTTTAATAAAAAAGCTATATAACAAAGTCACTCAAGAAGCTACAGAGGGAAAACAGAGAAAAGGACCCAGGACTAACCCCAGAGGCACTGTAACATTTACACACCTTGTAGATAAAAAAGGTGAGAGAAAGGAGACACAAAAATATGGGAGAAAAAGCAGAAAGTGAAATGTCACAGAAAAACTAGAGAAGAATGTGATTCAAAAGGGAAAGATACTCCATTGGATTAAATTATGCTAAAAATGTGAGCTATATTACCTTGACAAGAAGAAACCATAGCCAAATTGCAGTGTGCTGGAAAAGAAATGGTTAAATACAGGTAAGTAGAGGTAATATTGTCCAGAGGTTTTACTGCTGACAAATGGGACCATAGCAGACGGTGAGAGTCACTATGGCAGTGCTTCTCATACTTTACTTTACATACAAATCACCTGGAACTCTTTTTAAAATTCAGATTATGATTCTGTAAGTCTGGGATCTTCACATCCAAGAAGTTCCTGTCAAGATCTAGACGCTCTTCCACACGTTCAAGTAGGAGGAATAGCACAATTTAGTGAAAGATGAAAGCAGCAGAAGCATATGTTCAGGTGAGATAACACACAGGATCACACTGTCAAATCAGACTCACAGGAATCAGAGATGCTTCCCAGAGTCAAACTTGGTTAATAATTTCAAAACTACATGACTCCCCAAGTCCTTCCTCACCACACTGAATATGTGCTCCCTGGACCAGATAAGTCCTCTAAGTGAGCACCTATGGGTTGTTACCCTTCACTTCATTGAGAGCTTTTAAATTATGAAACCTCTCCATTTTATACCCTAGAAAGATAAGTAGATTACATGATATTCTCCAGGGAGTTATCTCATTATAATGTCTCATAAATTCAAACATTCTTGATTTATTAGCAGAGACATCCTTTAGCCAGGGACCTCCTACTGAGGGAATTCTGTAGATAAGTTCTCTTCCTCCAGGCAAATATTATCAGTCTGTTTACCTGGAGATCCAATTGACAAGTAGCTTAGAGCCATGGCTTCTTTCTTTTTCTTCCCTTAGGTCATCGCACTCCCCAGAGAAGACAGCAAGTGGTTCGCAGGCCAGCTGCTTTAACTCCTCTTCCCTAAATGGGTTATGAAACTCTCATTCTCCATCCTCCTAGAGGGCAGAAAACTTCTCTATACTTTCAAGGGAGCAGTATGGGAGTGAACACTTTCTCTGCTCTCTTCCCTCTGTCCTTGCTACACTTCTATAGAAAAGGTGTTTGGTGAGATGGAGAAGAGCCTTTTATTCACTGGATCTCATCGCCTTCTAGTAGGGTCACTTGCTAAATGAGCCTGAAAATCTCTTTGCTCTCCCCATGTACCTGGCTCAAGGAGCATAGTATCTTCTAGTTTTCTGCCCAGGCCATTTAAGCCTTCAGAGCAGAGTCTCCCCTGAGCAAGAAGGTGGTCCTGACTAGTTGAGTAAATTTTGTTTAGGTAGAAAGTTGGAGGCCCTGAGAGACCTGATTCTGAGAAGAATCAGGGCTTCTGGAGAAAAGCTGTGCCCCAAATTTGTCTCCTTGAGTTTTCAGATAGAATTAGAGTAGAAAATGGAGGGGTACAAAGGATCCCCTCTTAATCTCAAACATATTCTTTCTAAAAATCATATTCTCTATGTGTGCCTGCATATGTGTGTGTGTGTGTGTGTTAAAGAGAGAGAGAGAGACAGAGAGGGGGCTTGGAGGAGGGGACTTCATC